>BQKN01059735.1:72217-83935 GCA_022839385.1 Asparagus kiusianus
TGATATTGTTTTATTGACCATGTTTACTTTATATTCATGTGTTATAATGTTTATGAAGACATTTTATAAAGTTTCAATATGCGTTTAAACTCCTTTTGTCAAAAACCTGTTCTTAACAAATTCATATTCATGCATGTTTTTACAAAATAATGAGTTTTTACAATTGAGAAATGAAAATTAAAAATTTATTTTTGTAACATGTTTGTTTTCATGTTTATAAACATTTTGCAAAGTTTCATCAAGTTTGGAATTGATTTGTTATGTTTAATGGAATTTACAAAATCATGTTTTTGTTCGTGCACATGTTCGTGCATGTTTTACAAAACAGATGAGTTTTCATAAATGGGAAGTGATATTCAAGAAATTCTTTCTTTGACATGTTTATCTACATGTTTAGAAACTTTTCTCAAATTTTTACTATTTTTGGAGTTGATTTACTGTGTCCAATTGATTTTACAAAATCGTGTATGTTAGCAGATTTTCAAAAACTGTATTTCTGTGTTCAAATATTTATTTCTCTCAACTGGGAAATGTATTTTCAGACATTCTTTCTCTAACATGTTCTTATACATGTCTAGAACCTTCCCTCAAACGTTCATAATTTTTCGAGTTGATTTACTATTTTTAATTGATTTTACAGTTCTGGATATATAGTGCTACAGTACCAGAGGTCGATCGCGCTACAGTGCGGTCGACCGACGAACTCTCTGGAAAACTCCTCCGTTTCTGACCTTGTTCGCGGTCGACCGCGATTTTCCTCTGTCGACCGTCGTAGTTTCAACGGCTATTTTTAGAGCCGTTACAGAGTGTTTTTTTTGGTCTTTTTCTTGGCTTTCTCTTACCTTTGGGGTTTCATATAAATACCCCCTTACCTCAGTTTTTACAAAACAACAAGAGAATGTTTTAAAGAGTTTTAAAAAAGGTTTAAGCTTGTTTTAAGCTTGTTTAAGGGTTTGGTTTATGAAGAAAGTTTTACAAGAGCTTGAGGAGATTATCAATTGTATTTTGGGCATTCAATCCATCTCTCTCTCTTGATCTAGAGAAGTTTTCCTAAACTCAACTCTAGCTTTTATTTATAATTATTTGTTGATTATCATTTCTATTAAAGCTAGTTTTATATTGAGTTTAGATTTGATTTTATCTCATTGTTACACACACCCACTTAAGCTTATTGTATTTGCATTCATAACATATTTGGGTTGGTGAGAGTTGTAACTTTGAGTGTGAGCTTTCATTGTGTTCTCATCCATATTAGAGAACAATCATTTGTTATATTGTGCTTTATTGTGAGATTCACTTTAATACACGTGTACACCGAGTGAGAAGTGTATGGTGAGAGTCGAGGATCGTTCCAAGAGGAGTGGTGTCGGTTGACGAACCTAGGGAGAGGTTGTAACCGAGCACTTGAGGGAGACACGGCTAGGTCCAACACTTATGTGGGTGTAGAGTGTGATTGCATAGTGTTTGTTGTGTGAGAGTTTTCGGTGAACTTGTAAACCGAGTGTGTAGAAGTTCCGACTTCCAAACCGGATTGTGATAGTGGATTTCTCCTCGGGAGTGGGGAGCGGAGACGTAGGACGGAAGGTACGAACTCCGTGATCATATTGTGTGTTTGTATGTGCTTTGGCGTTTATTCATATTTGTGCTCATTGATCATATCGTCATTGTCTCATTATTTAGCTTGTCTACTATCTAGTTCATATTGTTTACCCCTTGTGTTTGCATATCCTTGCATATATCTTATTGTATATCTCTTTGTTAGGATATATCATTTTGTGCTAGTTTATATATCCTTGCATATATATTTCATCATATAGGATATATCTCATTGTTCATATTGCTTATCCTAGCTTATATAGTTGTTATATTTCATACTTGCTAGGATAACTTGATAATTAATTTTAATTGGTATTTAAATCGGATTAGATTAGCATAAGACCCTAATCACCCTCCCTTCTAGGGTCTAACAGTAATGTCATGGGTCGGATCGGTTTCACTCCTTGCCACAAGAATGTCTGAAACTTGGTTCCAGCAGCGTAGCTATCCTCAATACCAGCTGTAGTATAGGACTGAGCATTCGACTTCTTGATTAGCTCGTCACTTCAGAAATGGTTAGTGGCGATAACTCACTAATTGGTTCATCCAGAACGTTGTTCGTATTCTTGAAAAGATAATCCGCGAACTTCTTCAAACTAATTTGTGGCCGCGGCTTCTTTGATAATGGATCAATGCCCGCAAGAGCTATGTGGTAGTGACAGGTAAGATCCCAGAAAGTGTTGCAGCGGTTGGGAGTCCGCGACTTCAACTGCTGCAACTCCCTATTAGAAGGAAAGTACTCCTGATAAATCATATTCCCCATTGGAAGACCGGAGACTTTATACATCTCGTGCAATGCCAATCCCAACTCCCCATGATTAGTCAGAAACGTATTGGCATCAGGATTGTAGAGTTCCAGCAGTGCCAAAAAATGGGGGACACTAATGGTCAGTCCATAAGTGGTGGCGCGGACGGCTGCATATAAGCCACTAGCCTTCAAATCCTCACCAAATCGATCTAAAATGTAGTGGCTCAAGCGAGTCCACCATAGTCTATCTGATGAGTGTACCCAGCCATAACATCGATCGCCGGTTGCTGGCATTTCTCGACCCAAAGCTGCGAGCCGATTCTTCATAGTGTTAGCAACAATGAAGATCTCACCTTTGGGCGGGTCATTCAATCCCGTAATCCTCGGATGTAACCCTGTTATCTGATTCCGATTACTTGAGCCAGGAATTGCATCGTGGGTAATATAGCCACAGTGAATGCGCTCATGTTCATCTGTTAATCTCCATGACATCTCCCGAGGAACAGCTTGACATCGAAGCTCGGCGAGCGAACGGTGACGGGGAATCGGAGGAAGGTATAAGTGGCCACCGTCGTCATGGTGCAGCCATTGCTCCATTCTAAGAAATACTGCGGCGGGATCTTCTATGGAATCCCCAAACAAGTAGTCTGGTTTCTTAGCAGATGCGTAGAACTTGGGTCCTTCACTAGCGGCGCATCCGTGATAAGTTGCCTTAAACTGTGGTGCTCTCCCTTCCGTATTAACCGTGGAAGCTCTTCTGGTACACCCGGAGCAAACTGAGGAGCTACCGGAACAGGGATTGGCTCATCGGTAGAGGCATAAGCCTCACTGCAGCGGCCTTCCACTGAATGAGCACCAAACTCCCACGAGAGAAATTCAACTGAGGTAAAACAATAGGTAATTATCAGATACAGTTATAAATTCCTATATTAAAATAGTATAGGCGTCGAACTCACCTCACAAGTTGTGAGATAGAGTCACGGTCTTATAAATGGTGAGACGATCTTAATTATGTCACACACACGCAAACGACAAAGCATATTAATGTGTGAACGACCCGGTGATATACCCGAGTCTGTGTGATATGACACAACATGAGATCGCCCCAAATTGCCTTAAAACGTGTCTTGACTAAGCAAAACACGTCTTGTGAAGCGTTCATCCTCATGAAGGAGGATGGTGGCTCTTCTCAATTGCCTCACAAAGGAGAGCAAAGCGAGGATATTATATCAAGTACATGTTCACAATGAATTAACTAGGCGAGACGATTAAGAGCCACACTATACGCACAAAGCACGGAATATATTGTCACACGAATAACGCAACAATATACCTATCCTTCAGAGTATAGTGCAGCGGGAAATTACCCCAAGTTAATTCAGTCATGTCTTGACCAAGCAAAACACGACTTGTGAAGCGTCCACCCCCACGAAGGAAGGTGGCGGCTCTTCCTAATTGCCTTACCAAGGAGAACAAAGCGGGGATGCAATATGCAATGTGATATCACAATATTTAACTCGTGAATAAAACAAGCGACGATGATATACTTGTGTAGCTGAACGGCGCCGGTTCGGGCGACTGAGTCGCCGAACGACCTCGAACAACGTGAGATCTCTTGGGTGATATGTCTGCAAAGGGAATTAACAAGTTAATTACGACAAAAAAAATTGACAAGTATCGGATTAATGCAATAAAAAAATTGGTGCTCTGCTTTGATCAAACTTAAGTAGTGGGCTTGATGCATATTCAGTTTCAACCCACGACATGTCGTACAACAAATTAAGCCAGAATTTTAGGATTTTGGCCAAAGTCATCTACGTGACCAACGATAAAGTATGATGTGCCTACAAATCAGGTTACTGTGTACACTAAAAGCCCGATATGGCGGTTATCGCGCACGACTGAAAAGTTCGGTTATCGCGCACGATTGAAGATTCGAAACCAAATTGTTGAAACCAAAAGGGTCAACACAAACTAAACCTCTCATACACATGGTCAAACAAGATAGCTCGACGCGTTTACAAATTTGATTTTCTTGCGCGATTAAAAGCCCAAGGAGCACAAGCCTAAGCTCGGCCCAAATTTGTGCATACAAGGGTTTGGCCGTAATGACAAATCTCAACCAAGGGTGTACACAACCGAACATTCTAATATACAAGTCAAGTGGCATATATATATTCTACGAGTTATGGAGAGTTTCAACAACCAAGTAAAGGGTTCGGTTCAAGCTTTAAACACAGATTGATTAGCCCGAGCCCCATTCTCAACCAAGGCAAACTCGAGGACGAGAACCATAAAATCAGAACCAACACAAAGGCAAGGTTCGGGCATATGTCTGAAGGTCAAGAAACAAAAAAAACCAAGAATTACGGTTCAATTAGACAACCAGACAACAATTCCTTCAAGTCTGAGAGTCGGAATCAAACCAAGAACAAGTTTCAGCCAACTCTCAACCAGTCATAAATTTTTCGACCATTATTCAAGAACCCGAAATCAAGCATTAATTTCGGCCACACAACTGAAATATCAAAGCAGGTAAACCCAAACTAAACCCCCCAAATGCTCGGCCATCATATAAGAACCTGAAATCAGTTTTGGTATTACCCCCAAATCAAAAAGCTAGGGTTTCGGCTATACTCTTAAAACCAAAGTTCAATTGTTACATGGACTCGAATTAAAGTTCTGAGGACTGGAGCATACCTGAGACCTGATCAAGAACAGGGATGGCGAACCCACGTTGCGAATGCTCTTCAAGATCCAAACAAAAAACCCTAAATCCCCGAATTGAAGCCTCAAGACCCGAGATAAAGCTCTAGCTCCCAAATCGAATGAAGAAAACTTGGAGAAGTTGGGGGGTTTAAAAAAGAAAAGAGGAGGGAATCGATCAGTTTTCGAACGGAAGAAGAAGTGTCGAAATAAAGACAGGAAGAGGAAGAGATCGGATTTTATAAGCCCTGAACCAAACCCAAAGTGGACTGAACCGAACCAAACCGCCCAAACAAGACCCGAGCTAGCGTTTACTGGCCCGCACGCATGTGAGCCAGCGTTTACTGGCCCACACGCATGCGAGCCAGCGTTTACTGGCCCGCACGCATGCGAACCACCATTTGCTGGCTCGCACGCATGCGAGCCACCACTTACTGACTCGCATGCATGGCGAGCCATTGGGCGAATTTATGGATATTCTGACTCATTCTCGATTGTTTTTGACATATATATCACACGTATTCGTACTCCAATGGGTATACGAGTTTAAACTGTTTCCCACCCTCGACGGGAAGTTTTTGGAGAATATTGTGTGGAATATTCTTAAGGATAACCCGCCGACCTCCAATGGGTATATGAGGCTAAACTAAATCCCAAAACTCCTAAGAGTATACGAGTATAAACTGGTCCTCTCTGCTCCAACGCATAGCTTTTGGTCAATGCCTGTCAAGACGTCGTCAAATATGAATTCCCAACAAAGATAGTCAGTTCAACGTCAAATCAATGACACCATTTAATATATAAGTTTCAATTCAAGACTTCGACAGCGGTCAAACGATAAACGCAGGACCGTAAGAACTTCATCTATTCGATAAAACGCTGAGTAGATTGAAGACTGAAGGAGTCAAGAGCTGAAGCTAATTACAGGTCCTTTTACACCGACTGGAGGTTGGGCCTATCACATCCAAAGTATTTCAGACTCTTCTATAAAAGAAACGAGACTGAAACACTTTGGAGAGGGTATCTGTAGGCGTTAAAAATTACCTATAACTTCCCCAAACACAGTTCAAGACAATGAGAAGACGATAAACGTTATTATCTAAGTCAAGGGAATTTATCTGACACCAGTAAGTGTATGAAGTGGATCAATAAAATGTACAAGTCAGCAAAGCGATGAACCGTATGCAAAACAAGTGAACTGGAGGGGTCACGAATCGCCAAAATATCAAAAAGATGAATGAAACACCACTCGGAGGCTTGTGTAGGCGCGAGTCACCAATTGGTGGCTCGCACCTATGCGGGCCACCAAATGGCGGCTCGCACCCATGCGGGCCACTAAATGGCGGCTCGCACCCATGCGAGCCACCAAATGGTGGCTCATACAGTCCCGAGCCACCAGGACTCCTTTTGACTTTCAAATCTCCCAAAACGCGGATTTTGATGATTTTTAAGGATTCTTTCGTCTCAGAACCTCCCCAACTGTTTTGAGGTTATTCCTAAACGCGTTTAAACAGTTATAAACTGCAGATGACGTTTAAACACAAATTCTATTCAAAAGGACATCTCCAAAGGCCTATAAATAGAAGCCTAGGGTCTTCTTTCAAGAGGATCGGAAGTTGAGAAGGTGAGGGGCTGTCAAATTGTCCAGCTAACCACGAATTTCAGAGAAGAATCATCAGATCTTGGCAAACACTTTCATAAAGAAAGCCCTTTCGAAAGGTTTGTGATTCTTTCCCCTTCTTTCCTCCGGACTAAACTTGGTTTTAATCTCGAGAAGAGCCACAATCTCGCTTGGTCGTGATTGTCGCTTCCGCAATTTTTTCCTTTGTGAAACAAGAGCGTAGTTATACTATCAATCGGGTTTGATCTGCGGTGGTCCACGGACTAACGCGTCCCCGGCACATGCAAAGATCCCACGCAAAGCAGCGGGAGATAAACTACTGCTGCGTTTTGTTTGATAAAATTATAATTCTTATTTTTCATTGTAAGAAGATCCTATAAAAAGATCAACTTTTCTTTCAGTTTGAACTTGTAATTGATAAATGGTGTAACAGGTTTGAAAGCAATGGAAAATGCAACTTTGGACGAAAACAATGCACATCAACTTGGGTACATTAGTTTGGAAATTATACTTTGTGTGTTTATGCTTTAAGCTCAAATTTTATATACTCACATGTATTATTTCATATTTTGAGTTTTTATATTATAGACTAAACAATACCATTTTACATCATTTCTAAAGTTTATAAATTCACTAAAAAGATTCCAAAACTCAGTTTGAATCGTTTTGTCAAAATCAAGTGTTTAAACGAACTCATACTTTTTAGATGGTTTGACTATCGGTTTACGGCTCAGGCTCTCAAATTTAGCGTCCGTAACCAATATCCGAAGAGTTTCAGAAGAAGCCTGGGTGATCAGCTCCACACGGCTCTTCTCAATAATCCTGAAAACCGGGAGTTCTTCGCACAGGTTGAATGTTATGTTCTGATCCATGCCACCTTCATGCCCAAAGTGATGGCGAAAATGGAGAGGCTCACTGGTATGACGCACTGCAAAACAAAGAAAAGGGTTAGACAGTGCAAAGGCAAATTAGACGCGGAGATCGAGCTTTGCATCGAAAATCTCAGACGCGAAGATCGAGCCTCACGTCAAAAATCTCAGACGCGGAGATCGAGCCTCGCATTGAAAATCTCAGACGCGCAGATCAAACCCCGCATCAAAAATCTCGGACGTGGAGGTCGAACCCCACGTCGAAAAAACCAAACGACAGAGTCCAGCCCCGCGTTATTGAAACGAGTCTCCCCGTTGATTCAAAGATCAGAACTCGCCATAGCGAGTTTGACGACCACAAAGGTTATACTCACCACCGATTAAAGGGAGTTGAGGCGGCGGCATGCTTGCCTGAGACACAGCACCTATGGTTGAAGCAGACAGCGACGAGACCTGAACCGTGGCGACGACGGGCTTGGATGGGCGAGAAATAGTTTTCTTCTTAGGCGCCATTGCTTTGGTCGAGGGAGGAGAGGCACATTGTTCGTCGGAGATAAGAACGAAAGTTTTCGTTAAAATTTCAAGAAGAGTCGAATGACTCTTGATTTGACCCCCAGCAATCAATTTATAGACAGCTGTGAGCTTTCAAATCGGAACGAGATTCTAGGCTAGAATCCCGCCCAGACGCGATCTCAGAGTTCGAGTTGGTTGGACTTCCAAACGCGGAATTCACCTACGCGTTCTAATTCTCAAGCACAGAGTTCACCCACGCGTTCCCATTCTTAAATGCAGAATTCATCCATGCGTTTGGACCGCCACAATAGCAGCATCTCGATAACCAAGGCTACGACACAGTTCCAAATAAATAAAAGAAGAGCTAACAGCGATCATCAAGGTGACCAAAGCCGAGAAGAAATAGACGACTCCGCTGGGGAGTCTATTGGATGAGTATAGACAGATCACAATCAACAATGCTAAAATCGCCAAGCTCAATCTCGTGCACAACTCATTCTTCTAAATGGCTTAACATTCCCACAAAGATTAATGAAACCAAGAGCCGTGCACAACTCATTCTTCTAAGTGGCTAAACATTCCCACTAAGATTAATGAAGTCAGGAGCCGCGCACAACTCATTCTTCTAAATGGCTTAACATTCCCACCAAGATCAATGAAGCAGAAACCTACATTTTGAGTGTTCATTAATGTCTACAAGAATTCTATAGATAAAAGAATACACCTCATCGCAGATTGAGTAGAGTATCTCAAGGACCCAGATGAAATCCGAAGAATACACCTCATCGCAGATTGAGTGGAGTATCTCAAGGACCCAGACGAAATCCGATGAATACACCTCATCGCAGATTAAGTGGAGTATCTCAAAGACCCAGACAAAATTGTTGCCATCGTCACTCTTGTTTGGTTCATCAGCAATGACTTAGGCTTTAGCTTGTTTGACTAAGTTTATTGTCATCAAGACTCAAAAGTTACCTTGTTTGGTTTGAGGAAACAGAATTTAAACATTCCGACAACCAGGTTCACGATGTCTTCATATCGGACAGAGTGAATAATCAATCAACTAAATTTTGGGATCCAAAGTATTCCGAAAATTTGTCCTAGTCAACCGCGAACTTTCGAAAACTTTAGAGGGGGTTCTGTAGGCTGTCTAAAAATCACAATAGATAGCTGATCCCCATCAAGCTTCAATGATGAAAGTTATAATCAGATGACTTTCATGCCAACAAATACAAGCTGCAGATGGAGGACTTTTCACATAGATCGAGAAGAGTTACAATTCAATGATACTTCCGACAACTGATGAAAACTCTATTCAGTGGTCTTCACAATCAGCAGTGAGAGTTACAATCTGATGACTTTCACAACCCACAAACAGTTAACGCGAGGATTACTGAACAATGGTCCTTGCAACGCTCTACAGAAGATGTTACAAGTCAATTAGCCCCTTCTAAACGTGGAACTCATCTTCGCGTTACAATTCTTGAAACGCAGGCGACCACCACGTTTCCCAGCCACAACAAGCATAACGTGAGCGGCCCTCGCATTTTTAACGTTCAGTCAACACCCAACTCCGCGTCTCAATTCTAAAGATGCGAAATTAGGGTCCTGAACGCCAAATTGGGCGTTAGACTCATTCAAACATGAGTCGAACAGTTCCAGAACCGTTTTCCCCACGATCTGAGAAAATCACGCCCACTTAGGAGCGGATTAAGGGGGTAGTTACAACCCCTTATCTTCCTATAAAACTTCAACGGACTCGACAGAGTCAGAGGCGGCAAATCTTTTTTTTAGGGGCTGGAGGAGCTGGAGTCGGATTTTTCAGTTTTGGATCTCTTGGGCATAGAGGTTCGGAGATTGAAGATTTCGGCTGGATTTCAAAGATCAAATCACCTACGAAATCAGCACAATAGAGTTCTTGGCAGTTAGGAGATCAGATTCTTCGGCAACAAACAAATTTATTTAGCTTATTAACCGATTATTCGGTTTTAAAAACTCTTTTCAGAGAGTTCTAATTCGTTCCGAGTTCTTAAACTCATTAAGAGTTTACTCATCAAACTTACCACAAAGTTCACTGTTCCTACGAGATAAAAACGGTCGGATCGTCAACGGAGAGCAAATTCGACGCAAACATTCGAAGGAGGCACTCCATCGCTACTGAGAAGAACCTAGTTTTAAACAAATGGGAGAATCCAGATCATTCTCTTCTCTTTTGTAATCAGGAAATGCAATTGTAACTGAGAGTAAAGGAATACAAATCAATTTTTCTTCCGTTTCATTTACTACAAATTTTCCAACAAATAGTACATTGTGAGGATTTGCGAGAGTTGTCGGTTGACTTGATAACCGAGCTTGTAGAGAAGTTCCGGCTTCCAAACCGGGTGTATCATGATAGTGGAGATCTCCTCGAGGTGAGGAGCGGAGATGTAGGTCGTGGGGACTGAACTCCGTGATCATATCGTTTGTTTGTGTTTGTCTATTTGCGCACTATCACTCTTGTTTACTCTTGTTTATATATCCTTACGTATATCTCATAGTATATCTCATTGCTAGGATATTGCTCTTTGTTTATATTGGTCATTCTTGCACATAACTTTTGTATATCTATCTTACAAGAATAATTGGTTAATTAGTTTTAATTGGTATTAAATCGGATTAGATTAGCATAACCCTAATCACCCCTCCTCTAGGGTCTAACAGCTTAAAATTTATTATTATGTCATTTTACCTTTCAATTTATTTTTTATGATTGGACTAATAATTGCTCAGTTTTTGTAGAATCAAATAATCACCGAAGGTAAAGTGATGCAATACTAACTGAATCTCGACAAGAAGGTATATTTTTATCAATTTATTTTCTAACTATATCTTCATCCTAACAGAGACATGCTACATAAATTAAATGGATTCATGAACACTACATGAAGGCTAAGACACGTGCAAGCTAAAGCAGAAGATTCTTGAAGCTTGGAAACAATTGATCAAAACTAGAAGTTTCTCTCAATCACAATGGAGGGTTGGATGGCCTTCTTTCTTCTATAAATGAATGCAGTGATAATGGCAGGTTAACACTCTTTGAGCTCTACTCTAAAATTTCCCCAGCTCCTGGTACTACTATTCGGTTTAAGATTGTTTGGAGTTCTACGAATATTCCAAATAACTACTCGATTTCGTAGATCTCCAACAATCAGCATCCGAATAACTACTCGATTTCGTAGATCTCCTCAGATACAGTGAAGATGTTTTGCCCCACGAAGACGTTCTGATAAATTTAACTTCGAAAGTTGTTTTATAGACTTGATCTAGATAAATTTAACTTCGAAAGTTGTTTTGCCCCACGAAGACGTTCTGGAGCCCAACATGTGCGGTGGACTGGTCACCTAAGCCTTTACAACATAAAATCTAATACGAATAATACTTGGCGCAAGATCTGTTCATTACTATGACGCTCCGCCGTTCTATATTAGGCCTGATGCATGGGCCCTTAACAACTTATACGAATGGAGATTTCACTGACTGGGTTGTATAATTTGAGAGCTCGGGTTGGATCTAGTTCTCGCTATTTTAATCAAACATGCAAGAGGGGGTCAAAAAATCCTTCTTAAATAAAAAAAAGGAAAATAAATAAATAAATCTGCGAGTGTCCCTTCTTGAGGCTTTTGACA
>BQKN01059735.1:98935-127630 GCA_022839385.1 Asparagus kiusianus
TATAAACATGTTTAAAAACGTAATGAAAACAGTAAATCACATTAAATCTCATGTTTAAACAAATTTCCAGAACTGGATCTTAATTTACAAATTCGTTTGTGAGCTTTTTATAACTGAAAAATATAGATCTTGCAACTCATAATGTAAAGTATATATTTTTATGCATAAAAATACGTTTTAGGCTCAAAATCCGAAATAAAACTCAAGAAAAACTATACAAACAGTGGGTGTACGATTTGGCGAGATGTTACTCGCCTCTGAAGTGTTGTAAACCCCTGAATCCAATGAGAGGACGATTCCCTTCGACAGCACCACCAAGATCCGTCGAAAAACTCCTCCAAAATCACCAAAACGAAGTAGTTGAGTGGAGAGAGGGGCTAGGGTTTCCCTGAGTTTCAGATGGGTTTTGGGTTGGTTTCGGGTTATATATTACGGCTAAAACCCGAACAAAACCCAACCAAACCCACAACTGAAAGAAAAACCCAAAATCAGCCCGTCAGTCGACTTATTGGTCGACTCATCAGTCGACTCATTAGTCGACTCATCAGTCGACTGAGCAGACACTAAATCCAGATTTCGTGCATGTTTTGATGTACAACCAAAATCAATGCACGAAACTCTATGAAACCACACTCATACATGACTAACAACTTGTTACCAAGTATCTCTATGACCTCGAGTCATTTATCACAAATAGAATTATTTATACACTAATAATTCACATATACTTCTAACAAAAATATGAGGTTCTACATTCTTCCCCCCTTAAAAGAATCTCGTCCTCAAAATTCAGAATGCATATTCGAACCAAAAGTATTACTCTAGACAAGCATAAAATGATATTTATATTTAACAATCCAGGATGACTGTATTCCCACTCAACCCTTAATCAAATAGAACTAGTACGTCGGGCGAAAAATCCAAACAAGGAACCCCCCATATATATACTGTGTTCCAAAAGATTAAAAGTTGAGCGGAAATATCCGCATTCTAGCGTTAAATCTAAATATAATCACACAAATACTCATGCACATGAATCAATTCACTTCCTTAATAAATGCAGGAAGTAGCGCTACATATCATCTTCACGCCCTCGAAAAATCATCTTCAATGTCTACACTTAACCATCTAAAATGTAAATATCCTCACTTAACCCCTAACTAAATGGAACAAGTACATCGAACGAAAAATCCAAACAAGGAACCCCTCATATATAACCCTATGTTCCGAGTACTTAGGAGATAAGTGGTAATACCCTCATTCTAACGTTAAGTATAAACATCGACATAATTGAATCTATAAGCCATATATAAATCATCCAAAAAGCCTTAATTTATCTTCTCAAACATGTGTGGATAGTCACAACGCATGTCCTCCTCGCGCTCCCAAGAAATCTCCTCAACGCCTCTTCGGTTCCACCGAACTTTCACTAAAGGAGTCACTTTATTTCTAAGCCTCTTGTCCTCCCTGGCAAGAATACCAACTGGAATCTCAATAGTAATCAAATCCTCCTGAAGCTCAATCTCTGGTACATCCAATACTCGCTGCTGCTCCTCATCATGCAAGTGTTTCTTGAGCATAGAAACATGAAATACATTGTGTATACTAGACATCGATGTTGGAAGATCTAGTCTGTACGACACAACTCCAATACGCTCCAAAATCCAGAAGGGTCCAATATATCTCGGTGCAAGCTTCCCCCGTCTTCCGAATCACTGAATGCCTTTCATAGGCGATACCTTCAGCATAACCGTATCTCTAACCTGAAACTCCAAGGGTCTTCGTCTCTTATCTGCATAGCTCTTCTGCAGACTCTGGGCGGCTAGACTCCTCTCTCTGATCAAAGCTACCTTTTTAGTAGTCTGCCTCACTAGCTCTGGTCCAAGCATTAAGATATTCTCCGGTTCTGCCCAATATATCGGTGATCTACAATGTCTTCCGTACAATGCCTCATAAGGGGTCATATCGATCGTCGCTTGATAATTATTGTTATAAGCGAACTCTATCAGTGGAATATGCTCCTTCTAGCTGCCTTGGAAGTCAATAACACAAGCCCACAACATGCCCTCCAACACCCGGTTCACCCTCTCCGTCTGACCATCTATCTGTGGGTGGAAAACACTACTGTAAGATAACCGACTACCGAAAGAATCCTAGAAACTCCTCCAAAAATGTGAAGTAAACACTGAACGTCGGTCTGACACGATCGTGTCTGGAACTCCATGAAGTCGAACTATCTCCCGAATAAATATCTTCGCGTATGCCTCGGCGGCATAAGTAGTCCTCACTGGAATAAAATGGGCTGACTTCGTCAACCGATTCACAATCACCTAAACCGAGTCATTCCCCTTCTTCGACTTCGGCAACCCTACAATGAAATCCATAGAAATGTCCGTCCACTTCCACTCTGGGATGGGTAAAGGCTGAAGTGTTCCTGTCGATCTCTAATACTCTGCCTTCACCTGCTGACAAGTAAAACACTTAGCCACATACTCTGAAATATCTCGACACATACCACTCCACCAGAAGTGTCTCTTCAAGTCCTTATACATCTTAGTGGTCCCTGGATGTACTGTATACCTAGTACGATGTGCCTCATCAAGTAATTCTCTCTTTAGCTCGGCACTGGATGGCATAAATAGCCTACCCTTCATCCGTAGACCTCCATCTGCTCTAATGGTTCAATCAGCCTTAGGCTCTTTGGAAATCTCCTCCTTTCGGATTTGAATCCAAGAGTCTTCCAGCTGAGCTCTAACTACTCTGGTACTCCAAGATGGCTGAACTGACACTGCTCCCAAAAATGCACTGGCTCCACCAATCTCGGGTCTGAAATCAAACTGGCTAAGAGTAAGAAGATCTCTATACAATGAACACCTCAAAGCCGCAACCCGATGTCGACGCTTCCTACTCAAAGCATCTGCTACGACGTTCGCTTTCCCGGGATAATACTAAATCACGAACTCGTAGTCCTTGATAAACTCAATCCATCTCCTCTATCTCTGGTTGAGTTTCTTCTGAGAGAAAAGATACTTCAGACTCTGGTGGTCTGTGAATAACTCAAACTGCAATCCACACAAACAGTGCCTCCACGACTTCAGTGCAAATACCACTACTGCTAACTCTAAATCATGAGTGGGATAGTTCTGCTCATGCACCCTTAACTGTCGCGATATATACGCTACTACTCTCTGAGTCTGAATCACTACACCTCCTAAGCCTGCCAACGATGCATCTGTGTAGACGACGAACGTCCTGTCGCTACTCGGAATAGTCAAAACTGGTGCTAAAGTCAACTTAGTATTCAGGATATCAAAGGCCTTCTGGCACTCTATACTCTAAATGAACTGTACACCCTTCTTCGTAAGGCATGTAAGTGGTATCGAAATCTTCGA
The DNA here is from genome assembly GCA_022839385.1 of Asparagus kiusianus. Taxonomy (NCBI): domain Eukaryota; kingdom Viridiplantae; phylum Streptophyta; class Magnoliopsida; order Asparagales; family Asparagaceae; genus Asparagus; species Asparagus kiusianus. Next base: position 102,328 of record BQKN01059735.1, read on the forward strand.
GAAGTCCTGGATGAACTTCCTGTAATAGCCGGCTAAGCCCAAGAAGCTACGAATCTCTATCACCGTCTTTGGTGGTTCCCAGTCAAGAACTGCTATCACCTTAGCCGGGTCCACTGATACGCCCTCTCTACTGATGACGTGGTCGAGAAATCTGACTTCTGAAAGCCAAAATTCACACTTGCTGAACTTGGCATACAACTGATGCTCCTGTAGAGTCCTCAAAGCTAATCGTAGGTGCTCCTCATGGTCTGCCTCCGATCTTGAATAAATGAGGATGTCGTCGATAAAAACAATCATGAACTGATCTAAGAAGGGATGAAAAAGCAGGTTCATCAAATTCATGAATATCGCGGGTGCATTGGTCAGTCCGAATGGCATAACCATGAACTCGAAAGATCCATATCGAGTAAGAAAGGCGGTCTTGGGAATATCCATCTCCCGAACCCGTAACTGATGATAACCAGAACGAAGATCAATCTTCAAGAAGAACTGCGCTCCCTGCAGCTGATCGAACAAGTCATCAATCCTAGGCAATGGGTACCTATTCCGTATAGTGACCTTGTTCAACTCCCTATAATCAATGCACAATCTCATACTACCATCCTTCTTCTTCACGAAGAAGACCGGTGCGCCCCATGGAGAATGACTCCGACGAATAAAACCCTGAGCTAATAACTCGTCCAACTGGGTCTGAAGCTCCCTCATCTCAGCTGGTGCCATGCGATAGGGTGCGCGGGATATCGGGGCTGTGCCTGGCTACAACTCAATACCGAACTCAACCTCCTTCACAGGAGGTAATCCAGGTATGTCCTGAAAGACATCCTGATACTCTGAGACAACTCTAGTCTCTAACAGATCAACACCCTGATCCCGTCGCATCACCTGCTCGATGTATGCCAGAAATGACTCCGCAAAATGGTTGCCCTGAGAGGTTGCCACAATCATCTTGGACCCATCGGATGCCTACAAATTGACTGTCTTCGCAAAGCAGTGAATACTAACATGGTAAGAAGACAACCAATCCGTACCAAAGATGATATCGAACTCGGACATATGCAACACTATCAATTCGACAACGAATTCTGACTCATCTAAACTGATAGTACACCTCCTACAAACGCTCTCCAGAAGTGATATCTCACATAAAGGGGTGGAAACTGATAAAGGGGTGTCTAATGGCTGAGCTACGAGCTAGAGTCTAGACATAAAATCATACGAAATGAAGGAATACGAAGCTCCCGAATCGAAGAGAATACGGGCGGGAAAAGAATTCATAAGAAACGTACCCTCCACTACTGCTCCGCTAGCTCCATGATTATGTGGTACTACCGCATATACTTTGCCTGTGGCTAGAGACTGCTCTGCTACTAGTGTTAGAGAATACGGTACTATCTGCCCCTGAGGAACCTTCTGAACTGCCCGAATCTTCCCCTCAGTCCTCTGTGCTACTGGCGGTGCCTCAATTCTCGCCTGCTGGCCATGAACTCTATCCTGCTGCCGCTGCTGCTACTGGTTCGGGCCCTTGCCTTGCTGAGCTCCTGTTGGTGCGTTGCGACACTCCGATGCCTTGTGCCCGACCTTGCGGTAGTTATAGCAAACTCCCTGGAACTTGCGCTGCTGATGCGCTCTCTGATCATGCTGAGGTCCCTTCTTATGAGGACCTTGCTGCTACTGCTGAGATTCAGAAAAAGGTCTCTTGTTTTTCCCTTTATCCCCGGTCTGTCCTGCCTTGGTCTTCCCTTCCTTATCCTACTTAAACATGGCCGTCTCAATCTCCTGAGAAGTGGCGGCCTCAGCGACCTCCCGAACTGAATAGAAATTTCTCGAGACGAGGTATCGACGGAGGTTAGGGCGGAGCCCTTCTAGGAACATCTGAGCCGCTCTCCCGTCTGCCACATGCCCGTGAAGTGCAGCAACTCCATAAATCTGCTCTTAAAATCTGCTACTGACATATTCCCTTGAGTCAATCGGGACAACTTAAGCTCCTTCCCAGTCCGTGCGGCAGAAGAAATATACTGTCCATTAAAGAAATAAACAAAGCCCTCCCATGTGAGGGTCATCCGATGCTCTGGAGTGAACTGAAGTCGGTACCATCTCCCGGCATCTCCCTTCAGACTGTAGGATGCCAACCTCTACTTCTGCACTGAATCCACATTAAGTATGTCGAGGGTGTTACTCGCATCCTCCTTCCACTTGTGGGCTGCAAGAGGGTCTGCTGACCCCTGGAACTCTGGTGCTCTCATCTTTTGATACCTCTCAACCATACGGAGCCAAGTCTCCTGCTCTGTGGCTCTATCCAGAACTACTGGTGGAATGGCTGTAGGTGCGGCCTCTGGGGTCTCTCACTGATAAGAACTGCCGATATCCCCTGCAGCTGATCTGCTGCTGGTGGTGGTGGTGGTGTCGGTGGTGCGATATGACTCGCTACAAGCTTCTCAATTGCTGCCATCCTAGCTACTTGGGAGCCATAAGATCAATAAGGTACTGGGGAGCCTGCTGCGGCTCAGGTGGTGCATGATGTGTCTCGAGTTGAGCTTGTTGTGGCTCAGGTGGAGCCTGCTACGATTCTGCCTGTCTAGCTCTCCGAATACGAGGTCTACCATGTCTTGCCATCTCTCTCTGATCATAAGAAAACAAGAGTTTATGAGTCCAAATAAGCATATACACATACGTAGCATATCACAATATGATTTTCACAACAATTTAGTAGTCACCCAAATACTTTAAGTTTACACAAAATAGTTATCATAAAAAAAAATTCTCAAATTTTTGAGATATACGCATATATCGTCCTCACTCATTCTAGGAAATTCTTATCGGACTCTATAAATGAATCCTAAGAAACTCTATCCTAGCTTCACGACTCGATACAGGATGATCCTAAGGATACTGGAACTAGTGCTCTGATACCAACTGTGACGTCCCTGGGTTCACATAAGGCTGTAGTCGAAGGTAAAACCAAGAATGTCAAACCTACCATAAACTATACTGTGCAATAACATGTTTTACCGTCACAATTACTATCTCTCTAGTAGAGTCAATAACAGGTGTAGGTACAAAGAAAGTAAAAGATAACACAAGAGTCAACTGATAAAATAATAGAGATCGGATTAATATTTCATCATCTAACATACTGAAATACAAGTTAATATCTGAAATGAATAAACTGGAACTCCCCAACAAGTCTCAAATACATAAAGTCTAAAAAAGAGGAAATAAGACACACAACCTTTACAACTGCTAGAACAAACTCTCAAAATGTCTAACAAAAGCCTACAGTGGAGCTCAAAAAGTAAAAGGTAACTATAATAGAATAGCTGAAGCTAGAGTGCCTCACCATCAACCTACGACTCTTCGTGCTCCTGGCTCGTTACCTGAAAGGGGGAGGGACAACGAGCATCAAAGTGCTAGCGAGCAACATCACAACCAACCCAAGGGAAAAGGGCTCGTTGTATACAGAAAATACAGATACAATATATATATATATAATCACAAATCGTATTTAGGTAGTTACAATGTGAGCATATGTACGTCGAGCGAAATAATCCAAACAAGGAAACCCTCATGTATATACCATGTAGCTCATATTGTAAATACTTATGTATAAGAGAAATTTAGTATTTAGGAAGCTACAACACGAGTATAGGTACGTCGAGCGAAATAATCCAAACAAGGAAACCCTCATGTATATACCTTGTATCTCAAATTGTACATCCCTAAATACCAAACCCAAAATCTAATACAAGAACATTAATAAAAGAAGGCAAACTTATCTCAGACTTAATTACAGTGTCGTGTTACAACTTATATAAATGTCTTGTCCAGCCTATGTAAGTATAGGTGTTAACTCTCAAGGTCTAAACTGATGTAATGAATGTCCAACACATGGATTGCATATGTAAAACTGTCCAACACATGGACTGAAAGTGATAAGTGTCCAACACATGGACTACACATCATAATTGCCCAACACATGAACTAGATGAGTTATATGAACAAGTGCATATTGTTAGCCTTCTTGTTTTGATGATGTTTAACAAGCAATTTACTTCTAATGTTGTTTGTCTAGTGTTTGTGTTTTCGTATTTATTCTAGAAAAATAACAAGTTGGAGGTTGGATGGAATATACGCTACAACGATGATATCCAATGGAGGTTGGCGGAATTGTGGAGTGAAGCAACGTACAATTCAAGTTAAAGATCAAGTTCAAGCTTCATCCGCAATGTGTACCAAGTCAAGCTTAATTGAAGATCAAGATCAAAGCTTGGGTAACTTAGTTTAGGTTTTATATTGTGTGTGTTAAATACCTTAAGCTCAATATCATATATACACAAGTATTTGGTTTTTATGTATATATATAGTTATATATATACATGCATGGTTTTGGGTTTTCATGCTTTGGACACACTTGCAAAATACATGAGTTTTCACAAATAGAAATTCAATTTGAGAAATTCTTTTTCTAACATGTTTGTTTTCATGTTTATAAATATTTCACAAAGTTTCATCAAGTTTGGAATTGATTTGTTTTGTTTAATGGAATTTACAAAATCATGTTTTTGTTCGTGCATGTTTTACAAAACAGATGAGTTTTCATAAATGGGAAGTGGTATTCAAGAAATTCTTTCTTTGACATGTTTATCTACATGTTTAGAAAATTTTTCAAAATTTTACTATTTTTGGAGTTGATTTACTGTGCCCAATTGATTTTACAAAACCGTGTATGTCAGCAGTTTTTCAGAAACTGTAAATCTGTGTTCAAACATTTATTTCTCTCAACTGGGAAATGTTTTTTCAGAAATTATTTCTCTAACATGTTACTATATATGTCTAGAACCTTTCCAAAAAAGTTCATAATTTTTGGATCTGTTTTATTATTTTTACTTGATTTTACAAAGTCAGATACGCAAATTTCCAGAATGCTGGATTTTTGGGTATTTTGGTCTTTTCAGCCTATAACGGCTAGTTTTTGATATTTTCGATTTTTGGGGGTTTGTGGCTGGTTTAAGAGGCTATAAAAAGCCCTCAACTTTCATTGTTTCTCATGGATGTTTAAGAGAGTTTTAAAAAGAATTTTACAAGTTTGTTGATGAGTTTTTAAGTTTGTTTCAAGAGTTTCTTTGTGAAGAAAATTCCACAAGAGCTTGAGGAGATCATCTATTGGAGTTTGAGCAATCAACTATTCTCCCTCCATCTCTTGTTATCTATTGAGAAGTTTTCTAAATTCTTTTCTAGCTTTATATTTATTTGTTTGATTATCATCTTATTAAAGCTAGATTTATTTGAGTTTAGTTTGTTTATTAAATCTCATTGTTTACACACACCCACATGAGCTTATTGTATTTTCATACATAGTATATTTAGGTTGATGAGAGTTGTAATAATTGAGTATAAGCTTTCATTTTGTTCTCAACCATTTTAGAGAACAAACATTTATTATATTGAGCCTAACTGTAAGGATACACTTTGTATACACTTGTACACCGAGAGGAGTGTGTGGTGAGAGTCGAGGATCATCCTAAGAGGAGTGGCATCGGTTGACGAACCTAGGGAGAGGTTGTAACCAAGCACTTGAGGGAGACACGGCTAGGTCCAACACTTGTGAGGGTGTAGAGTGGGATTGTAAGAGTGTGAGTTGTAGAGTTTTCGGTTAGCTAGAAAACCGAGTGTGTAGAGAAGTTCCGGCTTCCAAACCGGATTGTGATAGTGGATTTCTCCCCGGGAGTGGGGAGCGGAGACGTAGGACAGAAGGTCCGAACTCCGTGATCATATTGCTTGTTTGAGTTTGGCTTAGCACACTTATATTTGTTCATCTTTATAGCCTTTCTCTCATTGTTTATTTCATCCACTATCTAGTTCATATTTTTTCCCCTTGTGTTAGTTTATATATCATTGCATATAATTCAAAGTATATCTCATTGCTAGGATATATCTTGTTGTTCATATTGCTTATCCTAGCTCATATACATTGTTGTATTTCATACTTGCTAGGATAACTTATTAATTAATTTTAATTGGCATAAAATCGGATTAGATTAGCATAAGACCCTAATCACCCCCCTCTAGGGTCTAACACATATACCCTAATTTCTCACGTGTCTCGGTGCGCAAACCTAAACTCGTGTTCGCATGTCATTTCACATGTAAAGATACATCTTATACATTAATTTCTAATTCCCGTCATTCGACGCGACTCTTCGTTCATATTTAAGCACGCAGCAACAATAAACAAACATAAACAATTTCAGTTAAATTGAAATAACTCAAACAGCTTCAACTAAAGAAGTACAAAAGAAGAAAACTCCTCATCAGTCGACTCATTGGTCGACTCATCAGTCGACTAATAAGTCGACCAGACAAAGCACACAAAACTGAGATTTTTCCCGTCAGTCGACTCATTGGTCGACTCATCAGTCGACTCATAAGTCGACTCATGAGTCGACTCATTGGTCGACTGAGCAGAAAATTCTTAGTTTTCTGTTTTCAATGATTTTCTGCACAAACGTTAACTAAAATTCTCTTAAATCATGTCCAGCAATATATTTCCGATTCTAACTCATGAGTATCAACAGAAACTAAAGGGGTTTACATGTGATCACTTACATTAAAACCTTAATCATATAAACATGTTTAAAAACGTAATGAAAACAGTAAATCACATTAAATATCATGTTTAAACAAATTTCCAGATCTGGATCTTAATTTACAAATTCGTTTGTGAGCTTTTTATAACTAAAAAATATAGATCTTGTAACTCATAATGTAAAGTATCTATTTTTATGCACAAAAATACGTTTTAGGCTCAAAATCCGAAATAAAACTCAAGAAAAACTATACAAATAGTGGGTGTAGGATTTAGCGAGATGTTACTCGCCTCTGAAGTGCTGTAAACCCCTGAATCCGATGAGAGGACGATTCCCTTTGACAGCACCACCAAGATCCGCCGAAAAACTCCTCCAAACTCACCAAAACAAACTAGGGTTTGAGTGGAGAGAGGGGCTAGGGTTTCTCTGAGTTTCAGATGGGTTTTGGGTTGGTTTCGGGCAAGATAATATATATATATATATATATATATATATTACGGTTAAAACCCGAACAAAACCCAACCAAACCCGTAACTAAAAGAAAAAACCCAAAATCAGCCCGTCAATCGACTTATTGGTCGACTCATCAGTCAACTCATTAGTCGACTCATGAGTCGACTCATGAGTCGACTGAGCAGACACTAAATCCAGATTTCATGCATGTTTTGATGTACAGCCAAAACCAATGCACGAAACTCTATGAAACCACACTCATACATGACTAACAACTTGTTACCAAGTATCTCTAAGACCTCGAGTCATTTATCACAAATAGAATTATTTATACACTAATAATTCACATATACTTCTAACAAAAATACGGAGTTCTACAATTTTCTTGTGTCAGTTTTTTTGGGGGCTCTTTTTGCAGTTTTTATCCGAAACAAACAGCCCCTTAGCGTGGTGTATGTCACATAATGCTCATAGAGCACCTAAGAATTTATCTTTATAAAATTCTCCATCGTTGTTATCCTAAAAAGGAGATATCACTACATATAGAAATATGATTAATATTTTGCTAAAAAAAGAAGCGAAAAAAAGGAAGGAAAAAAAAGACGAATATGAATATGATATCGACTAATATTTTGAATCAATTAATATTTTGCAAAAAAAAGAAAGGAAAAAAAAAGAAAGTGAGAAGGGCATTAACTTCTAACAACTTACACAAGATGAATATGATGTTCACGAGTGCAATAAAAGTATAGGACCACCAGGTCCACAACATTCGCTCTTTATTAGGCTGCGGGTCTAGGATCATGAACTTGGTCATGTGAACGCGTCACTTTAGATTGCACGTGTGTTAGGCTTAGAAAAAGGATGAAGCTATAAGATAGCTAGTTGTGGGGCTTTTGGAAAAAAATAGTTGAAGGCTTGGAAAAGGATGAAGATAATCGGATGATAGACATAAAAAGAGACATTTATAATCTAGGCTCTTGAAAATGATAGCGTAGAGAAATAGGATGAATAATCGTCACATTGGTTTACCTATCTGATTTGGGGGGGGGCTATTTGAGATTGTGGGTCTTGGTCAGGAGAGCGGGACAATGAAAGGAAAATTGGCTGAAATTAGAAAAGGTCACTGTGTATGCCACAGTGCTACCCGACTCTGTGGGGTTAAGCTGGCTATTTGAAATTGTGGGGCTTTGTCAGGAAATGGGAATGCCAAATTAGTAGAGAAAGTATAGTATACTTAACACTCCTCTTTTGGAATATGTTTCTACCTCCCTAGCTGGATGCAATAAGTTGCTGTCGAAAGCATCAATCCCTTCATCTAATTGTTTACCCTTCAATTTGGTAGTATACCATTTACAGAAAGCATCCAATGACAAGCCATTCCAGCCATAATGAACCCAAGCCATTGAAGCATTCCAATAAGTGCATTGAAGGAAAAAGTGATGGTGGCTTTCCTCTTCATTGTGAGAACATAAAAAACATAAATTAGTATATTTAATTTCCATATCGTATTAATCTATCTTGTATATATATATATATATATATATATATATATTACAAAGCAAGCCACATATGGAAAGAATGCTTTGGAATATTCGTAGAACTCCAAACAATCTTAAACCGAATAGTAGTACTAGGAGCTGGGGAAATTTTAGAGTAGAGTTCAAAGAGTGTTAACCTGCCATTATCACTACATTCATTTATAGAAGAAAGAAGGCCATCCAACCCTCCATTGTGATTGAGAGCAACTTCTAGTTTTGATCAATTGTTTCCAAGTTTCAAGAATCTTCCGCTTTAGCTTGCACGCGTGTTAGCCTTCAAGTAGTGTTCATGAATCCATTTAATTTATGTAGCATGTCTCTGTTAGGATGAAGATATAGTTAAAAAATAAATTGATAAAAATATACCTTGTTGTCGAGATTCAGTTAGTATTACATCATCACTTTGCACTTGATGATTATTTGATTCTACAAAAACTAAGCAATTATTAGTCCAGTCATAAAAAATAAATTGAAAGGTAAAATGACATAATAATAAATTTTAAGCCTCATATACCTGTGTAGGCAATAAAAATTGCATTTAATCCTTATCAGAGAAGTTCAGAACAAAACTGCTAAAACCTCGCCCGAAACAGCAAAAAGGGTGAAAACGCTGATATCTCTCAAACCGGAAGGAATTTAGCGAAACGGAGGAAGCGAACCAGAGCCTTTATCTTGGTTCGGATGGCTCCGTCTCGTCGAGATAGGTGATTTTCATATATAATTCGTCCAATTCCGACTTACGGTTTGAAAGTTACGGCCTATTCTTCGATCCATGCTCTAGAGCTCGCCTAACGGCTTGAAGCTCACCTGCAGACCCAGGTTCGTCTGCAGTTCCCAGCTTCGCCTGCACCTGCAAATCCGCCTACAGACCCTAGTCTACCTGCAGTCCCCAGCTCTGCCTGCAGTCCCAAATCCACCTGCAGACCCAAGTCTGCATGCAATCCCCAGCTCTGCCTGCAATCCCAAATCCGCCTGCAGACCCAAGTCTGCCTGCAGTCCCCAACTTCGCCTGCTCCTGCAAATCTGCCTACAGTCTCAAGATCGCCTATAGACCTAAGTCAAGCTGTAGACTCGCCAGCTCACTGTCAACTGCCCACTTGGAGTATGGGAACAGTTACATCAGTGGTCAAATCCCACAAATCAAGGGAGAAAGCCTGACGCTCCTCACCTAGCAAGAATAGGGCGGCTGACAGGACCCCCTAAGTGGTCACACCCCACAGCTAGGACGGCTAACAGGACCCCCTAAGTGGTCATACCCCATAGCTAGGACGGCTGACAGGATCTCTACTAGTGGTCAAATCCCACAAATCAAGGGATGACACATGCCATCCCTTGCCTATTAAAACCCATCTTCAGCCAGCATGAAAGGGGGATTGGCTGTTGCATATTCTGCTGGCTAATCTCCCAAAGGTTGAACCTGGACCTTTGCCAAAGGCTCCCTCATTTGAAGAGACTCGTCGGAACTCTCCGACTTGAGGCTCTCGGGTAGACTCGAACCCACTTACATCGGACCTTCTACTGAGAACTGAAGCTCCGGTAGCAACTTCGATCGGATCGTCCAATGGAAGCAGACTCGGCACGAGCACCGAGCGAGGTGTCATCGGACCTTCTACTGAGAACTAAAGCTCTGGCAGCAACTTCGATCGGATCGTCCAAGGGAAGCAGACTCGGCAGGAGCACCGAGCGAGGTGTCCTATCGACGCCGAAGACCCCACGTTAAACAAGGAGGGCCTTCCCTCCGCTTCTGTTGTAATTTTGATTATTAGTTTGTAATAAGCTATTCTTATAAATACAAACGAAGTTCCCTGTTTCTGGGAGATCAAAAATTTACACCTATAACCTGCAGAATCATCATTCTGTTGTGTGCGCTTCGAGGAACCAAACCAATTAAACACCGAGAGAGAAGGACCAAACGATTCAAAATAATGGCACAAACACAAACAACCAATTTTAACGTGGTTCGGCAAGTTACCTACGTCCACGGGGTAAGAAGGACGAGGGGTTTTACTATTAGAGAGAGAGAGAACACCAAATAGAGATTACAAATCACTCAAAATCCTCAAACTAATCTCTCAAACAAAAGCTCTCAACTCTCACCAATTGCTCTCACAAGAAAGCTGCCAATAACCCCTGATCTACCTTGCATCAAACCCTAAAAATATGTGTTTTTATTTATAGCAAACACAAATCCCAAAGCGAACAGGAAACAAATATATGAGCCTGACCCGACCGGTGGTCGACCGCCCAAATCTCGAGGTCGATCGTGATCCAACAACAAAACCGAAAAATCGCCTACAAGGTCTGGCGGTCGACCATGCCAAACGACAGAGTCTAGATTTGATTATAGGGTTTGGGCGGTCGACTACGCCAAGCTCAGAATCAAATTCTGGGTCCGCGCACGAATGCGGTCGATTGGCCTTACACCGCGGTCGACCGTACACCTCCAAAATTGAACCCTAAGCTCCAAAACCTATTCTTCTTCGAAACCTTCGCCCAATCTACAATTTTTCACCTCAGCGAAGTTTTCCCAAAACTAAGCCGACACCAGCCAAATCAAATATCTCATGTGTTGCGTCCACTACGAAGTGAAAAGATTCATGACAACGGACTCAATCCACAACAAGTCAAGACCCAAACGAGAGTGTGAACACTCTCCCAAACCATCAGTATCTACTCACCAAATCGATTACATCTTAAAGACTGTCTACGTATCCTCTTGCCCAAGGAATCAAGCATTCACGTAGTTCACCCAACTGGTCCCAAAGGCCCTTAATCTAATAGAAGAGAACGTAACCCTCCTCCATCATCACCAAATCTGCGACTGATAACACCTCCATTGGCCCCAATTTGAAACAATCCAAACACCTCCACCTGAGGTGAACCAACAGCCATATCCAAACTACGTCTATCAGCTACACTCGAATCAATTAACACATCATCTACATCCAAATCCAAATGATTCACATACTGTGTCACATCAGCTAGAATCCTAAATAATATAGTATGATCTGAAGTATGTGAAGTAATTTTCACCCAACGTGGAGTAGCATCACTCTCCACCCGCTGCGATAACCCAATGATCTGAACAACACTCTTCACTTGTCGAGAGTCCAATGTGATATACCTGCTCAGAACAAAATCAGAAGCTCTTACTTGATAGCCAAACGAGCCTCTGAATCACAAACGTGCAATCGGATCCAATCTCACATCCACGATATGACCAAATGCTGGGTAGCCAAACATCCAACGCAACCCAAAATTTGAAGCAGCTCCACCAGATCCAAAATCTCTAAACGCAACAATCGACAACCTATGCATAAGACAGCCCAAATATGTCGAAGCCCAAACACCGAATCCAATACTCGACAACCAACACCGATCCTCCTCCAGAAAGGAACAGCTCACCAAATCTGCCATCTCATCTCGTCGCTCTAATGTTTCCTCTCCAATGAAGTATCTCAAACTACCGTGAGCTCGGTACAAATGCAAGAAAAAATCCCTACCAAAGCTAGAACAACGGGTTACATTTATGCCAATACACTTCCTCCACCTGTTGTTGACTTCTAGGACTTCAAACCAACGGGACCTGGTTGCAACCCACTAATACCTAGAACAATCACTAACTACAGAACCAACATACCGATTACCTCCCAATGATGCCTCGTTGGAAGGCTCCCAAATGCCTAAATGAACACCTTCTAAAAGACCCCTCGATCGATAGATAGAAGTGCCAAACTCCACCACGGACTTCTCGCTCATCCCAATATGCTCAAAGGACTTCAATCTGCAGGTCAAAACACTCTTCAACAACCAATGCACGACATTACTAATCAAATAACCCAGCATCAAACAACGCCACAGTCTAGCCAAATCCAATAAAGTCGTCAGCTCTCTACCAATCACCGTACTCCTAATCAAATAATATAAATTCTTCCTCTTGATGCTTTCCATCACAATCATGGATCCAAATGTGACCTTCAAACATGCATCCTCTAAGGTCACCTTATAGCCTACTGCCTCCAAAACTCCAAGTGAAATGATGTTCTTTGACAACTGTGAAACGAACCTCACTTCATCCAACTCCTGAATTACCCCGTCACTCATCCGAATGCGAACGATACCGATACCACCAATAGGGCATTCGTGATCATTACCCATGAGCACGACATCCCCTCTTTCCAACTCCTGAAAGCTAGAGAACCAATCCCTTCTAGGGCAAATATGGTATGAAGCACCCGAATCCAACATCCACTCTGTAGAGTTGGCAACAAAAATTAACCATAGTGCAGATAACGAGTAGCCCGAAGAATCTAAATCTGAATTGTCGCCCCTAGCCTTTGCAACATTCACCTCTGAAGCTTGAATATCTTTTCCCTTATTTTTCTCAGCTCGATCTGTCAACTTTGGGCATTCGGCTTTCCAATGTCCATCTTCTTTACAAACGGAATACTAATTCCTACGAACTCTAGGATGTGCCCCCCTAGACTGTGACTTCCTACCACGGTTTGGACCATTTTCTCTTGCGACCAATGCCTTCGCTACCAGCTCAATCAAAGTCTCATTATCCTTCTTTCGAAGCTGATAATTCACAAGTGCAGCATTGACCTCACTATACAAAAAAGATGCCTTCCCATTAATAAGTGTAAGAACAAAGGTCACATATTCCTCATCAGGCAAGGAACTCAATAATAGTAACACCTTATCCTCATCTTCAATCATCACATCTACATTCCCCAAATCAGTAAGAAGCTTAGTGTAGTGGTTCATGTGATCACAAATGGAGGTCACCTTCTTCAATTGGAAGCGATAAAGCCTCCTCTTTAAATGCAAGCGATTTTCTACACTCTTCGTCAAATACTTGCTCTCTAGAATCTCCCAAATCTTCTTAGTTGAAGTCTCATTGATCACATCATACTTCAAATCTTGAGTTAAACAAGATCTAATAACACCACACGCCATTTAATTCATCTAATTCTAAACATTCTCATCAATGTCGTTCGATTTCCCGTCCAACTCTAAAGTATCATTCAAATTTTGTGCGTTAAGCGCATCCAAGACTTCACATCTCCAAAGACCAAAATTATTAGTGCCATTAAACTTCTCCACGTCTATCATCATAGAGTGGATATTCAAACTTTGGACAGTCTTCACGCCAGAAGTACTACCCACAACTCCTTCTTTCACGGCCATCTTCCTCAAAACACCACAAAACTAATGCGGAATAAATTAAAGAATAGATCCAACTGAGAAAGGAGAGATTTTTACCAAAAAGATCCCACATTTATCACCAAACGAAGCCCTAAACGAACTTCCAAAGTGATATACTCCTCCAACTAGCCTAAGTGTAGCCCGAGCTCTGATACCACTTGTTGTGCACGCTTCGAGGAACCAAACCAAACAAACGCCGAGAGAGAAGGACCAAACGATTCAAAATAATGGCACAAACACAAACAACCAATTTTAACGTGGTTCGGCAAGTTACCTACGTCCACGGGGTAAGAAGGACGAGGGGTTTTACTATTAGAGAGAGAGAGAGAGAACACCAAATAGAGATTACAAATCACTCAAAACCCTTAAACTAATCTCTCAAACAAAAGCTCTTCACTCTCACCAATTGCTTTCGCAAGAAAGTTGCCAATAACCCCTGATCTACCTTGCATCAAACCCTAAAAAATGTGTGTTTGTATTTATAGCAAACACAAATCCCAAAGCGAACATGAAACAAATATATGGGCCTGACCCGGTGGTCGGCCGCCCAAATCTCGCGGTCGACCGCAATCTAACAACAGAACCCAAAAATTGCCTACAGGGTCTGGCGGTCGACCACGCCAAACGACAGAGCCCAGATTTGATTATAGGGTTTAGGCAGTCGACCGCGGGGGTCGACCGCGCCAAGCCCCGAATCAAATTCTAGGTCCGTGCACGAATGCGGTTAATCGACCTTGCACCGCGGTCGATCGTACACCTCCAAAACTGAACCCTGAGCTCCGAAACATGTTCTTCTTCAAACCTTTCGCCAAATCTACACATTCTCCTCATTGTTAGTATTTACACTTCTCCTACGATTTTGTGCAAAATTCTCCTCTTCAAAGTTTTCTGAAACAGTGCTAAAATTTGTAGCCATATTTTAATCTTGTATTGGGTTTTGAATATTCAAAGCATTGTTACAAAAATGCTAAGTTGGTACTACCACTAACAAAAGAGTGGGATGCTTACTTAAAAATTATAGTGGTGGGTCATCATGAGCCTACACTTTTGTGAATGGGAATGCCAAATTAGTAGAGAAGTATAGTATACTTAATACTCCTCTTTTGAAATACGTTTCTATCTCCCCAACTGGATGCAATAAGTTGCTGTAGAAAGCACCAATCCCTTCATCTAATTGTTGTAACCATTACCCTCTAGTTTGGGAGTATGCCATTTACAGAAAGCATCCAATGACAAGCCATTCTAGCCATAATGAACCCAAGCCATGGAAGCGTTCCAATAAGAGCATTGAAAGAAAAAGTGATGGTGACTTTCCTCTTCATTGTGAGAACATAAAACACATAAATTAGTATACTTAATTTCCATGACGTATTAATCTATCTTGCCTTAGCAATATATATATTAGAAAGCAAGCCACATATGGAAAGCATGCTTTGGAATATTCGTAGAACTCCAAACAATCTTAAACTGAATAGTAGCACTAGGAGCTGGGGAAATTTTAGAGTAGGGCTCAAAGAGTGTTAACCTGCCATTATTACTGCATTCATTTATAGAAGAAAGAAGGCCATCCAACCTCCATTGTGATTGAGGGCAGCTTCTAGTTTTGATCAATTGTTTCCAAGCTTCAAGAATCTTCCGCTCTAGCTTGCACATGTGTTAGCCTTCAAGTAGTGTTCATGAGTCCATTTAGTTTATGTAGCATGTCTCTGTTAGGATGAATAAACAAGATAGTCTGATTACAGACACAAAACTCATGTCATTGTAGAGAGCACCCCAAGGCCTCCATGATTTTTTTGTTGGCAGACCCTATCCTAAGTCACCAATGAGATTTTCTATCTTGACCCGGGTATTCACCTATAGAAAAGCTCTATACATGAATTACCTATCTTGATTTATACTTTCTTTGTAAGAGACAAGTTAACTTGGACCCGGGTAATCTTTTGCTAAAAATAGCTAAAGAAATAAACTCAATTCAAAGCTTCGGACCCTATAGATAAAATTCAATTTGGTGGAAGAAAGTGTAAAATAACCAAAGGCTCTCTTGTGGTGGCTAGAGAAAATATATATTGCAATTTATACAAGACTCAAGTGAAGGCTTCATAGTGTAGCTCAAGACGCTGACACTCTCAGTTTGTGGCATAGAAGGCTCGCGCACATGAGCGAGAAGGGGTTGAAGGTATTGAGAAAGAAGTCTCTTATTACATTTGCCAAAGGTTTGTTACTCACCTCTTGTTATTATTATTTATTTGACAAACAACATAGAGTTATTTTAGTAAGCCTTCTAAAAGACTAAGTAATATGCTGGATTTGATTTATTCTGATATTTGTGGTCCTATTAACATGGAGTTTTTAGGTGGCAGTAAGTATTTTATCACATTTATTGATGATGCATTGTGGAGGATGTGAGTCCTTTTCTTGGGGACTAAGGATCTGGTGTTTTAAGTCTTCCACGGTTTCATACCATGGTGTAGAGGCGGACAGGAAAGAAGTTAAAGTGTTTGTGTACCGATAATGGAGGAGAGTACACTTCCATTGAGTTTAGAGATTATTTCTCCAAGTATGGTGTTTGGCATCAGAGGACAGAGCCTAACACATCACAACTGAGTTGCATAGAGGTACAATAGGACTATTGTGGATAAAGTTAGATGCATGTTGAAGATGGTGAAGTTACCTAAGAGCTTCTGGGCTGAAGCTGTTCGCACTGCGTGCTACATAATCAATAGATCTCCTACAGTTCCTTTGGGTTTTAATTTTCCAGAGAGGGTTTGGTTCGTAAAAGATATTTCCTACTCTCATCTAAAGGTATTTGGTGGCAAGGCGTTTACACACATTCCAAAGGAGAATGGACAGAAGCTTGATGATAGGGCGATTTCTTGCATCTTTCTTGGTTATGGAGAAGATAAATTCGGCTATAAGCTATGAGATCTAGAGAAGAGATGCATTATCAAATAATCAAATGTGATTTTATAGGAGGACTATGTTAGGACTCATGTTTGTAAGCCTACTCTAGTCTAGTTTTGATGATTTACAAATAATTTATAATTGTGTTTTCCAGTATTCTTGTTTTCTCAAATGTGTATCCAGGTTGAAAGGATTTATATTGTAACGATGATATTTGGAATGAAGCCAATGCAATTCAAGTCCAAGATTCAAGATCAAGCTTCATGCACATCAAATTGGGTATATTACTTTAGGAGTTATACTTTGTGTGTTATGCTTAGAGCTCAATTTTTACACACACGCGTTAGTTATTGTTTTATCATATTATGAGCCATTTTTTAGAAAATATCATATACTTGGATTATTGACTTACTGAATTAGTTTTACATCTTTTCTAAATCCATTAATCCATTTAAAAAGATTTTCAGAACTTAATTTAAGTCGTTTTGTCAGAATCAAGTGTTTAAATGAACTCGTATTTTTGAGATTTTGCAAAATAATGAGTTTTCACAAATGGAAAATAACATTTCAAAATTTTCTTCTCTGACATGTTTATATTCATGTATATAAGCATCTTCCAAGTTTCATAACTTTGGAATTTATTTACTATTTTTAAACACACTTTGAAAATCAAATTTACTGTTCAACTATATGTTGTGCACATTTTTCAGTCGACTGACTGTTCATATCAGTCAAATGATAAACTACTCTGCAATCATCACTTTTGTTACTGCTGAGTCGACCGATCCCTATCAGTTGACAAAAAACAAGTTTTCAGTCGATCGATATACTCTCATCAGTCGACCGATTGTGAACTATTTTGCTAGTTTAGCCAACAGCTAGTTTTTTAGTCGACCGATCCTAACCATCAGTTGACTGAAAATGGATTTTCTGTATAATGGCTAGTTTTGACAGATTTTCTTTGAGAGGGTACAAATACCCCTCTATGCTCATTTTTTAAGCTAAGTTTTTTAAGAGTTTCATCAATTTGTTTAAGCCATTTTAGCTACACGTTTTTAAAAGATTAAGTGTTTGTTTGTTTGCAAAAGAGTTAAAGAGGAGAATCGAAATTTTATTTTTGAGGAGTTCAAACTCAAATCATCATGTACAACTCTTTGTTTTGATCGGGGATGTTTTCTAAACTCATTTATCTAGCTTGTTCTTATTTTTTATTCATATATATATATATATATATATATATATATATATATATATATATATATGCATGCTAGATTTAATTGAGTTTAAATAGGTTATTACTCTTTGTTTTTCACACACAGCCACTTGAGCTTAAGTATTTTCACATATAGTATATTTGGGTTGTGGGTGTGATTTTTGAGTGAGCTACAATTTTGTTCTCATTTGTATTAGAGAATAAATCTTGTATTTTCACTTATTGAGAAAACACGTTGTAATATACAATGACACTTAGAGGAGTGGTTGGTTGAAGAATGAGGTCAATTCTAAGAGGAGTGGGTTGGTGGTAAAGCTTAGAGAGAGGTGATAAATTCAAACACTTGAAGAAGGTGACACGGGTCGGCTAACACTTAGAGAAGTGTATCATGTGATTGTCAACGTGTGATTATAAAAGTTTTCGGTGAGCTTTGAAAATCGATTGTGTAATGAAGTTGATTGGTTCTGGAGTATCTCCTCGAGGTAAGGAGCGGAGATCTTGGTCAAGTGGTTAGCCCGAACTCCGTGATCATATCATGTTATTTGTGTTTGTTATTTGTGCACTATCTTTCTTATATCTTGTGTTCATGTTTGTATTGCCCATTGTTTATCTTTGTATATCACTTTGTATATCATACTTGCTAGGATAATTAGTTAATAAGTTTTAAGTTGGCATCACTATTGAATTATATTAGTAAATACCCTATTCACCCCCCTCTAGGGTACTTTCAGACTAAACTATTATAGATCTTAAGAGGACAGAGTAGTCAGAGAGTGTTGCTAGTGAGATTCCAAATATAACGCCTGTTTTGTCTCTAGTACAGTTGCATCCTACAGATGTCGAGCAGCTACATGATGATGATATTGATGATCATTATTAGATAACTGAGCAGGAAGACGATGATCACGATCACGAGCAGGAGGCTCCTTAGCAGGGAAAGAATCACCAATAGCAGGAGATTGCAGAGCCACAGCTTAGGAGATCATCTAGAGAGCATAGACAGAAGAGGTGCATCTAGAGAGCATTAAGGAGGCACAGACTCATAAAAATAAGGATGACTACAAAGAGATTTAGAAATACAAAACTAGATTATTAGTGAAATGATTTGGATAGAAAAAAATTTGATTTTGATGATTTTTTCTCACCGGTTGTGAAGATGACATCCATTAGAGTTATCTTGGGGATAGTAGCTAGTTTGGACATTGAGATTGAGCAGCTTGGTGTGAAGACTGTATTTCTTCATGGTGATATGGAGGAGGAGTTTTACATGGAGTAGCTAGAGGATTTTGAAGTGAAGAGAAAAGAACACATAGTTTGCAAGTTGAAGAAGAGACTCTATAGTTTGAAGCAGGCGCCAAGGCAATGGTACAAGAAATTTAACTATGTCATGCTGAGTCATAGCTATAGAGGACAATTGTAAATTCTTGTGTATACTACAAGAGATTTTTAGATTCTAGCTTTATTATCCTTTTACTTTATGTGGACGATATGTTGATTGTTGGTTAGGACAATCAGATGATCGGTGGGCTGAAAAAGGAGTTAGTTGAATCCTTTGACATGAAGGATTTGGGCTCGGCACAACGAATTCTTGGTATGGATATTGCTCGTGACAAGAAAGTCAGGAAGTTATGATTATCACAGGAAGAATATGTTGAACGATTGTTTGATAGATTTAATATAAAAGATGCCAAGTTAATCAGTACTCCACTTGCATGTTATTTGAAGTTAGCAAGAAGTTTTGCTCAACTACAAATGAGAAAAAAGTGTGATAAGAAGAATATTCTTTACTCTTCAGCTGTAGAGAAATTGATATATGCCATGGTTTGCACTCGGTCAGATATAGTTGGCGTTGTAAAAAGGTTTCTTTCTAATCCAGGGAAAATTCATTAGAAAGGTGTAAAGTGGATCCTAAAATATTTGAAAGGCAGTTCCAGATTGTGTTTGAGTTTATGAGGTTTAAAGGTAGTTTTACATGGTTATGCAGATGCAGATATGGCAGGTGATCTCGATCACAGGAAGTCTACCTTAGGTTGATTGTTCACTTTAACAGGGGGAGTCGTATAATGGCAGTCCAGGTTAAGAAGTTAGTTGCTTTGTCTACAACATAGGCGAAATATATTGTAGCTGCAGAAGCTAGAAATGAGATGGTTTGGTTGAGAAGATTTTTACAGAAGTTAGGCTTGCAGTAGTACAATTATCAAATTTTTATCGACAGTCAAAGTGCTCTTGGTTTGAGTAAGAATTTTACATTCCACTCTAGGGTGAAATACATTGATGTGAGATATCATTGGCTTAGAGAAACTTTTGAGAAAGATGAGCTAAAGGTACAGAAGATTCACACAGATAAAGATCCAGTAATTTTTTAACGAAGACCAATTTTCAGAGATAAGACCAAGTTGTGTCGGTGATTGGTTACCATGAACTCCCAGTGATGAGTTGTCAGATGGGCATGCCCCCTCCTTGTGCTGGAGGGGAGATTGTTATGGGTCCAGCCCAATTAGGGCTTACAAGAACTAGGTCAAATTGGTTATATCCTACTAAGAAAAGGATCTGAGGGATCTATTCATAATTTGAATAGGAAAAGAGGACCTAGAGATAAATTCCTTTATAAAGGAATTGGGCACGTGAAGATCATCACCCTGAGATTAGTTTTTTTGCATGAACAAAAACCCGAGAGTTACTTTTGAGGGCTATGTGGATTTCGAGGAGGGGGAGAGAAGGGGAGGGGGGAGAGAGAGAGAGAGAGAGAGAGAGAGAGAGAGAGAGAGAAGTTGAGATTCCAGATAATTTGGTTGCTCGATTGCAGTAATTTAAAAGTTGTTGTCTTCACAACGACGACGCCGTCGAGGGTACGGTGTTGATTTCTCCGCGGAAGTAGGAGATTTGTGGTGAGATAGGTTTTAGGGTTTTGGTACCCTAGAGGTAACACTCTAGTGTTCTATTGTTATTTGATCCTTAAGTTCGAATGTAACTTTGAGGGATTGTACTCTCAATGGATAGTGGAATATTGTTTTCTGGATTGCCTCTTGGACATAGGCATGATTTTCTGATCTACGTTAAATCTTGATGTTTGCTTACGTGTTGTATTTTCATTGATGCCCCTATTCGTTTAATGTTTAATTCCGCAAATTAATCTCCCTAAATTTCCTAACATACTAGTGATTTTTACTAGTGATAACCAAGCCGTATCCGAAAGGTTTGCATCCCTGCATATGAGTGATTCATCCCAATAATATTACTGAACTTAATTGTACTCCCTTTTGCTTTTTAGTTTTACTCTGTGGCTTCACTACAACAAAATACAATATTGCCGACGAAACAAAAAAGTTGGCAAAAGTTTAAAAAACATCGGGGAAAATCTTTCCTGACGCAAAATGCAGCGTCGCTAACGCGTCGCCAAAAGTGCGTCAAGGAAAGTATTTGGTGACGCAAATACACTGCGTCGCCAAAAGTACACTTTTGGCGACGCGTCATGCGTCGGGAAAAGTATATCTTTTAGCGACGCATAATATTTTGTATCGGCAAAAGTGTATTTTTGACGATGCATGCAGCGTCGGCAAAAGTATAGCTTTTAGCGATGCAAAATTATTCGTCGCTAAAAACTATACTTTTGGTAACGCAAGTTAGCGTCGGCAAAAGTACAGCTTTTAGCGACGTAGAGTGAAGCGTCGCTAAAAGCTATACTTTTAGCGGCGGAAGATAGCGTCGCTAAAAGCTATACTTTTGCCGACGCAAAATAGCGTCGGCAAAAGTATAATTTTTGGCAATGCCTAATTATGCTTAGTAAAAAATATAATTTTGTCGACACTATTTTGCATCGTCAAAAGTAATATCTGTCAACTACAAGCCTACACTGAACCTGAACATCCACAAAAAAATTGCTCTCATTCACATCAACAAAGAAACCAAACATCAAATTATACTCCAAACAAGTTGCATATTATGATAAATAAAGAATTTGCTCTGCAAAATAATTACATTCATTTTCATTTCCAAGTCAACACTCAAAGGCTTGTTTAAATATTCCAGTTTGCCATATTCAGTGTTTTCCATTTCAGAGAATGACACATTATAAGATTTACAGGAAACTAAACTAAGTTGGAAAAAAAAGAAAACTTGAAGTGAAAGAACGGCACGATCAGTGAACCTCTATCTAACTCCTGTATTTGTTGCTTTGCAGTCACTCTATCAGGGCCACAGTACATATCCATAAGCTCTTTCATGTGTGGTAGCCTTTCTATCAGTTCTTTGATTATTTCCTGTTAGAGAAAATGCAAAGTCAGATTATCAGCTACATATATATAGCTCAAATAAATACTACTACATATTTTATAGCGCTTAGATACAATAACATGTTCTTCGGTGAGACTTAAAAATACTACAGATGGATCATTAAGTAGGGGGAATCCAAGCAAGATTTTCAAGCAAAATCATAGCAAAGATCACGCAGACAGACTAGAGGCATTTGAAAATTACGCAAAAAGAAAATTACGCAAAAAGGACATTCGCCAATTTATCAACAGAGACTATAGTCATTTTTCGAGTTAGATATTGCATCTTTCTCTAAAAAAATTAATGATATTATCAAATGTGATTATGGTATAGTCATTTTTTTAAAATTATGAGAAGAAACGAGAGAGCCCCCTCAAACTCTCATTCCTGGATACCCCACTTACCATAAACAACTTTAGCTCCTCGCTTTCTCTACCAAACAATGGAAAAAATAACAAGCAGCACAAACCAAATTACACAACAGCTAAGCTACCTGATGCAATAGCCGAGTCAGGACAGAACAAGAACACGCACATGTCTAGATTTAAGCTATATGCTAATCCAATTTAAAAAAATCAGTACTTACATGTCTAGATCCCTTGTTCACAAGTCTAACCTCTCGGAATCCCACAAAAGGCCGGAAAATGTCTACAGAAAAGATTAAGGGACTACAGAAAAGGAGAGTGATTCATATTTAACAATATAATCTTAAACCAATGATTGGATACGAGAAACCTCCCTGCGTATTTGCAGGAAGAGGTCACGTCTCGCACTACTGTATGCAGCAGCTCGGCTGTCCATGCCTTGAATAGCCACCAGCCGTGGATCATCAACTGGACGAACAGGACCAGGCATTCCTCCAGGTAAAGGCCTAACAGGATCAGAAGCAGCAAAAGAAGAAACCTACAAGAACATAGCACTCAAAGATTATCCCTCTTGTATGCATCACATATGCTCCCAATGAATCTGAAAAAACTAGAAACATACCCCATTCCATAAATAGTGATCATATGATGCATTTATGGTCTCAGTGTCTCTGATGGAACTGTGCCCCGCCCTCTCTTCATTGCGAGTTCTGGTTTTTAGCTTCAACATAGCACCAAAAGTTGCATGAGGAGAAGAGACATGAGACGCGAATGGAACATATATCTATGTTCTCTTTTGTGCTCTAGGATCACAAAATGTGGAAATATCAATGATAAGTCTTTATAGGATTATCATTGTCTGAATATAGATTTGATTCCCTCACTGTCATGCATGGAAGCGACATCCCGTGCAGAGAGGCTAACAGTGACCTTGACATATGAATATCTATGAAATCATGTAAATAGTTTATATACTTCATGTGCATTAGGTGTACATGATATTTCTCAAGCTTAGATTTAGTGAGCTGCTAACGAACAAGATCTTCCATTGCTGGGTGATTCAAATTTAAGGATGAGATCCCTACTTGATATGTCAGGATAATGTTACTATTGTTCACCCTTGTTTTCGTTTATATGCAATATTTCACATATGAATTCCTAAATACTAGAATTAGAGTTGTAAGGGTAGTAAGTTCTGTGCCAAATGGTTGTACCAAGAAACAGATGTTTTTGCATTAAACATGTGATCGCAAGAATGTATACAATCAAATATGGCTGATCGATCAAATCAGATTACAAATATTTATCAAATCAGATTACAAATATTTTGTTTGTTATATTTGGAAGCAAAGCACGCATAAGCATTCAAGTAAACTGCAGCATTAACATTGGAACTGAAATTTACATACCTGTACTTTTTACTGCATGCAAGATGAACAACTGTTCAAATGCCCAATTTAACCCGTGTCAGCATGTCTATGTTTACATGTCAATAGAATGAGGATTTTCTTGACCTGTCTGTTCAGACATTATTTGTATTCGTATATAGTCTAAATTTAAAGTACAGGCTTTTGAAAGTCTATGAAGTGTATTATTGTACAAACCAGCTATGAGCAATTATATCTGAAAATATTGCTGACAAACTATTAGTTTCAGGAATTTTCGGACATCAGAAAATGTACAAAGAGAATGCTCATCTGATCATGGATTTGAAAGTGAGTTGATTTTCCCCCCTTCTTTATCTTGATTATTATTAGACAAAAGCTTCAATCCTGAGAAAATGTGGTGATGGACAAAATGACAGTCGTCATACTCAGACAAAACGTGGTAATGCCTACAGTACATCCAATCAGCAAATATTACCAGCCAAAGGAAAAAAAGGACTGAATCTCAAATGGCATCTAAAAGGAGGTAAAAGTTTCCAGCTTATCAGTAATTGCAGATAATGATCATACTACTAACTTTCTAGCAAAGTTCACTAGATATTTCTTAAAATACCCAAAATAACTTTCCATGCATCTTAAAAGTTGAATCCAAAAGGCAATTATACAACCTGTAAAATCAACAAATTTCCACAACGCATTGAGCAGTCAAAACATGTTCTTTGTAACATCCATGTACTTGATAACATTAAGTTGCTTAATTTAATGGCAATAAAAAAAACTCTAAACTAATTACTATGCGATTTGCAAAAGCTTTAAAGTTCATGTTTTGATCATATCACCAAAAAAATTGGGGCCATCATAGGGAAATGAATAAAAATCATATCACATTTATCAATGCTCTTACACCATGGATGCACTTGTGTAACAGTGAACTATCTTGTTTCCTGTCCGTGCTGAATAATTTTCATAATTTCAACAGTATAGAGCAAGATACTACAAGTTACCAAGAACTTTCAATTTCTACAGGCAAACTTTCGACCTAATTACTGATGACTTCTGTCCCTTAACATCATTAACTACAATATACCAACATCTATTAATGCTAACAATCAAATGCGCACCCCCACTCACCCCCCACCCCAATTCTAAGCGACCAAAAGCAATTCAGCCCACTTTTGCCCACAAATAACTACAACCGTGTCCACTAAACAACTGAAACCAAGATTTACCAAAAATTAATAAATCTAGTCAATTCTAGTAACAAATAACTACAACTGTGTCCACTTTTGCCATTAATTCAGCCCACTTTTGAAAATTAGAGAATTGACTAACCAAGAATTCAACTCATCCACAAGAAGCTCCGATATAAAAATCCTAGGCA
>BQKN01059736.1:1388-20114 GCA_022839385.1 Asparagus kiusianus
ATTCCTTTTTCTTATTAAGACTTTTGACAGACTTCTCCCTTTTTTTTGTGTAGGGCGTTCTTCTCGTCTTCATGTCCTGGTGAAGGAGCTATTATCCGACGACGATCCCGACAAGGTCGTCATCTGCATAGAAGTTCGCTCCTTCTTCTCCTTTGTGAATGCTATGATTGGCAAGCTCTTCCACGGCGGACTTTCACTTCACCAGTTTAAACCTCTCCTGAATTCCAGAGTTAATTTGATAAAGGAAGCAGGATATCCTGATTTAGCGAAGGCTATAGTTGACGATCTCGACTGTCTAGAGCATGAGCTTCAGATGTTTCATGAGCTTCGAGATACCGGCGCCTCTTCATTTATTGCTGCTGAGCTAGAGACCCGTTTACAGTCACTGCGCGAGACTCAGGTTCTTGCTAGTCTTGAGGTTCAGGTGCGGCGAGACCGAGTGGATCGAGTTGAGACTGGTCTTGCTACTAGATTATCTTCACTTGCCGAGCTCGATTCTTCTCTTATCTCTTGTGAAACCAAGATAGACCGGCTTGAAAGAGAACTCCGCGAAGAAAAGGAAACTTTGAGCATTCTTCAGATGACGAGAGCACAGGACCAGCAGACCTGCACCGCTTTATCTGACGAGCTGACATCCTTAAAGCAGGAGCTGGTCGAGACAGAGGAGACTGCTGCGAAAACCTCTGCCGCTACCGAGGAGTCCATTAGAGCCGAGCTTAGTCAAGCTTATGATGATAAGCTGTCTAAGCTCAGCCAGCAGATTTTTAGCCACGGGCTTGATGTATGATTTTGTTTGCTGTGTACTTTGACTTTTGACTCTCTCAGTGACACTGGTTTTCATCTTTATTTTTATTATGATTCGTCATTCCGTTTGAAATGTTAACCATAATACTCATAGGATTTTTGGCAAACCCTCAGCCATCAACGGGTTTGATGAGCCTTTACCGACTACCGTTTGAGTCGGGCTAGCATGCGAATTATTTAAATCCGCTCGCATGTAACGTTGCGCTCAGAGATTGAATTCTCCGAGACTTCGTGCTATGATGTCGAATACATAGACTTCGCCATTGTTACGGGAATAGGCTACCCGGCGACACGTGTTAGGTGTTGACTTTAGGATTTTTGGCTAACCCCCAGCCTTTAACGGGTTTGATTAGCCTTTACCGACTACCGTTTGAGTCGGGCTAGCGTGCGGATTGTTTAGATCCGTTCCGCACGTGACGTTAAGCTAAAAGAGTTAACTCTTTTAGTGCTACGATATTGAATACGTAGACTTCGTCTTTCTCCTGTGAAAAGACTAAACAGCAACGTGTATGAGACGTTGACTTAGGATTTTTGGCAAATCCTCAGCCTTTAACGGATTTGACGTGCTCTTACCGATTACCGTTTGAGTCGGGCTTACATGCAGATTGTCTTAGTCCGTTCTGCATGTGACGTTGTGCTAAAGGAATGAACTCCCTTAGACTTCGTGCTACACCTTCGAATATGTAGACTTTGCCATTGTTATGGGAATAGGCTACCCAACAACGTGTATTAGACGTTGGCTCATCCCTACTTAGGCTTCGGGACAAAGGTCCCCAGAGTCAGGCTCTGATATCTTTTTCTACGGATAAAGATCAAACCGGCGACGCGTGTTAGGCGTCAACATATCCTTTCTTAGGATTCAGGATAAAATTCCCCATGCGTGCGAGGCATGGATCTCGGTGTTATTAATAACAACCTGCCACAATGTTGAATATGCGGACGGGTGTTTTTTTTAACGGTTAAGAACTAACCGGCAGCGCGTGTTAGGCGCAGACTTATCCTTACTTAGGTTTCAGGATAAAATACCCCAGAATCGAACTCTGGTGTCTTCTTCTTCGGAGAAAGACTAAACCGGCAGCGCGTGTTAGGCGCAGACTTATCCCTGCTTAGGATTCGGGATAAACTTCCTAGGATGAATCCTAAATTGATAAATTTTGAGAAACGGCTGTTGTGGGAAAGGAAGAATTTTATATTCTATTTCCCGGATTCTAGAAAGGAAGAATTTTATATTCTATTTCCAGTGCAAGAAAGAGACTAGAAGTGGGATCTCCACTCCGAGAATCTGGAAGATCTAGATAAACCTACCTTTTATAGGATTGATTATCTGATCGAAAGAAGAGTTCTTCGTTTATCGAAGTGAAATTTCTACTTCGGTTATAACCACGAGAAGGTTTAACCAAAGAGAAAGGAAAGGGAGTTCTTTCGTTTATCGAAAGGGGACTCCAAATCAAGAGTGGACCTTTTTGGTGGACTCACTGTCAATTGAAATTGATCAGTGAGGGATTTTGGTGGTGTGAACTTGGGTTATCCTTTAGAATATTAAGTGTAATATTCTTCAAGGAATTTCCCGATAAATGGGTTGTCTTGAACGTACTAGGGATAGTACTTCTTCAAAAACTTCCCATTTATTGGCATTAATTGCCTGATGCCCTCTAGAGAAATTAAGCGGTAAGCGCCGTTTGAATAGACTGTGTCTATTACAAATGGTCCTTCCCACTTAGGTTCGAATTTACCTTTCTTCTTAGAGGTGAGGATTATTGGTCGGCGAGCAGCGAGGACCAGATCTCCTTCCTTGAAGCTTCTTTGGCGGACCCTTTTGTCAAAAGCCCTGGATATCCTAGCCTGGTAGAACTCGATGTGTTGTTGAGCTTCCAAGCGCTTTTCGTCCAGCCTTTCGAGTTCCTCAAGACGCTTTTGATGCTGCTCTTCGGTCGTCATCTCCGTTGCGAGAGCGATCCGAAGGGAGGGGATTTGAATCTCTAACGGTAGCACAGCTTCACATCCGTACACCAGAGAATATGGAGTGGCTCCTATAGGAGTGCGTATTGTGGTGCGATAAGCCCAGAGCGCTTCGCCGAGTTTATCGTCCCAATCTCGCTTATTGGTCTTCACAAGCTTTGACAGGATCTTGATGATCGTCTTGTTGAAAGCCTCAGCTAATCCGTTCGCAGCGGGATAATAAGCTGTTGACGAAACATCTTGAATCTTGAACTTGTCACAAAACCTGATGAAGGCGTTTCTTATGAATTGCGGACCGTTGTCATGAATGATCCGCCTTGGCACGCCGTGTCGGTATACGACGTGATGTTTGATGAAGTTGATGACATTGTTCGTCTTCACTTCTTTAAGCGGAATGGCTTCAGCCCACTTTGAAAAGTAGTCGGTGATAGCGAGAATAAATCGATCACCTTTGACTGAAGGAGGAAAGATAGGACCGACAATATCCATACCCCATGTCTCGAATGGCCAAGACGTAGTTGATGTGTGTAATCGCTCCGGAGGTTGGTGCATATAATTTGCATGCACTTGACAAGCATGACATTCTCGGGCGTACTCGATCGCGTCACGAACCATCGTTGGCCAGAAATATCCCATTCTTCTGATTCGATCATACAGCTTGGGACCAGGCTGATGCGCACCGCATTCTCCTTCATGTGCTTCCTTAAGAACTTCTTTTGCTTCTTCGTTCGAAAGGCATCGGAGAAGCAAATCATCATACCCCCGGCGATATAGCGTACGGGTCTCGGTATTGTAAAAGAACCACGGAGCTCTTCGGCGAATAGATTCTTTTTCTTTTGCGTCTTCTGGTAAAATGCCGTATTGGACGTAATCAATAATGGGAAAACGCCAATCTCGGGACTCAGACCCGATCTGGGTTGAGTTCACCTCTTTGGCGTTCTCGTTTTTATCATCCTCCTCTTCAACCTCCATATCGTATATGGGTATGCAGAGTTGGTGTGATCTTACTGTGACTAGCAGTTCAGTTTCGGGCGGTTGCGCGAGTGATACTGCTAGGGCTGCCAATGCATCCGCATAAGCGTTCTGGAGACGCGGGATATATTCGATATAGAATTCTTCAAAAGAATCTGCCATTCTGACGGCCTCCTGGTGGTACGGAATCAGGTCTGGGTTCCTGACCTCATACTCTCCACGAACTTGGTTGACGATCAATTAAGAATCTCCAAAGGCTTCGAGATATTCGACCCCCAGCTCTTTGGCGAAACTGAGTCCAATGAGGAGCGCATTGTACTCGGCTACGTTATTAGAACATGGGTTCGTCAGTGAATAAGCTCGAGGCATCACGTGTTTCCCTGGGGAAACTAAGACCACTCCAACTCCGGAGGTGACTTTCGGACATCCAGGGGTTACTGCCTTATTAACTGCTCTCGAAGCACCATCAAAGTATAATTACCATACTTGTTGATGTGATGTGGTGTTAACCTCGTGGGTTTCGTCTGGCAAGTCATCATACACTTCAACCGTATCTGTTGTCGGATTTGCCGCCAGAAGATCACAAATTGCTTGTCCTTTGACTGACTTCTGCTGTTTGAAGTGCAAATCATATTGGGACAAGAGAAGGGCCCACTTTGTTAACCGCCAATTCATCGAACCCGGTTGAGTCATGAATACCCGTACCGGATTAACATTAGCGATGATGTAAATCGTCTGGCCAACCAAGTAATGTCGCATCTTCTGTACCGCGAACACCAGTGCGAGACATTCTTTCTCGATCATCGGGTATCGAGACTCGACGCCTATCAAGGTCCGACTTAGGTAATAGACTGCCTTTTCGTGACCATTATCATCGTCTTGTGCTAATAAAGCACTTATCGAATGGTTCATCGCCTTGATGTAAATCAAGAACGGTTTACCTGATTTTGGTGCGACAAGAACAGGGGGATTCATCAGATATGCTTTGATATCTTCAAATGCTTTTTGGCAAGCGTCATCCCAAATAAATAACACGCCCTTCTTGTTTAGCTTAGAAAATGGTTGGCACTTCCCGGAAAGATTCGAGATGAACCGCCTGATGTAGGCTAAACGCCCTTGCAATCCTCTAAGTTCTCTTAAATTCCTCGGGGGTTGCAATTCATTTATCGCTTTTACCTTGTCTGGGTCAATGTGTATACCCTTAGTGGTGACGACGAATCCAAGGAATTTTCCGCTGGACATTCCGAGGAAGGATTTTGTGGGATTCATCTTCAACTGATGACTCCGCATAAGATCAAACATCGTTCTCAAGTCCTTGATGTGATCTTCTTTGTTGCGGCTTTTTACCACCAGATCATCGACGTAGCATTCAACCGTTTTCCTGAGGTGTTTCTGGAAAATCTTAGTCATCGCTCGTTGGTATGTAGCACCTGCATTCTTCAGACCGAACGGCATCACCGTGTAGCAGAAGACACCGAGGGGCGTTCTGAATGCTGTATGCTTCTCGTCATCCGGGTGCATCTTGATTTGATTATATCCCGAAAAGCCGTCCATGAAGGACATTCTCTCGAATCCGCATGTATTGTCAATAATGACATCCGTGATCGGGAGAGGAAAATCATCTTTTGGACATGCTTCATTCAAATTCCTGAAGTCGATGCAAATCCTGATTTTACCGTTTTTCTTCATGACGGGAATGATGTTGGCTAGCCAGTCTGGATGTTGCTCCTCTCGGATAAATCCTGAGTCGATCAACTTCTTAACTTCTGCCTCGATGGCTTCCATAATCTGCGGACGAAATCGTCTTTGCTGTTGCTTGACAGGTTTGGCATCCGGCTTGATGTCGAGGTGGTGCATTGCCACATTGGGGTCAAGCCCTGGCATGTCTTCATAGTTCCAGGCGAAGACATCAATGTACTCTCTGATCAAGGTAATTAATTCCTCCTTTTCATCTGGGGGAAGACTACCACTGATGAATATGGGCTTTGGATTGGCCTCATCGCCCATATTAATTTGGACTACTTCGTCTTCGGTGGGTGGCTCTCTTTGTTCGAACCTATCACCATATTGCATGTTCAGGTGATGAACCCATGGGTCCTCCCACGTTGACATTTGATCATCGTCCTCCATCGTAGACGGATTAGCTGTAGTCATGTTCGACATCAAGGTCTTGAACATTTCTCTCAAACTTGTGTCGGAATCCTCAGCTGAAGAGTCTGGCAAGTACCCATCCTTAGCTTTGTTAGCAATTTGATCGATGATTTGCCAACCACATTCGTCATCTGATGAGACATAGCCTAGGCCTCTCTTGTGACGGTAATAATTATCCGGTTTCCCTTTTGGGACATATGCCGTTTTGACTGGGATACGGGAACCTCGATCGAAGTATAAACCTTCTCCGAGTGTAAAGTCGTACCCTTGTTTTTCCATGAGCACGCGTGCTTCCGGACTATACTTAGATAAGTGCAGACCAGACTTGTCATCATCTTCATCTTCTCTTAGGAAATGATCTGGCAATGGAAGATTTTCTCCTTTACCATAAATCACTTCTTTTTGTCCTCCTGTTTTGGCAGGAATAATCCGAGTTGTTCCGAAAGAATGCTGGAGACGCTTCTTCGTTACATAAGATGATCGGAGCGGCATACATAATTCGGGATTATCGTATAATCCCTTTATCGCATCATCAAGAGACAAAGAATACTCTAAATCATGATTTATTTCAATATCGGCAAGTTGCCAGTTACAACCGCCATCTGACGACTGTGCGTCGTCGAGATTGATTACAAAGGGTACAATGTCATTTAGAACAAAACCACCATTGTAATCGAATCCGGCCTCGGAATTAGCTTCTTCTCCGCTGTCCGTGCCCTGGATCGATGGTTCCGTATCGGATTCATTACCATAAAGGAGAGAATCTGTGAAGTAATTCTCATACCCTTTAAATGGTTGCTTATCCGCGACCACCGTCCTAACCCTTCCATCAGTGTCGACATATTTCAGACACTGATGTAAGGTGGAGGGAACTATAACATTACTATGGATCCAAGGCCGACCCAATAGTAAGTTATAGGATGTCTCAGCATCAATCACGTAGCACGTGACCTCCGTTTTCAGATCGCCCATCTGGCACTTTATCCGGATTTTCCCCAAAGGTCTTGACCCGCTGGTGTTGAATCCGTAAATGACTGTGCCCGTAGATGCCAACTTGCTGACTGGAATGCCAAGGCTGTGCATTAGGCGAAGTGGCATAATACTCACAGCGGAACCCGGATCCACTTGGATTCGGTTGACCTCGCTGGAGCCAATGTACCTGACGAAGTACAAGGGCCGGTCATGATTTGAATTCTTCGTCTGCATGTCCTCTTTGGTGAAGGTGATGCAAGGAAGATTCTTGGCCGCCACATTACACTGTTGGGCTAACATTTCCAGTTCTTCAGGAGCTGGTTTGATCCTGGTGAGGAATGCCTCCGAATCGGCCAAGGCTTCTTGCAAGGCTTCTCTAGTTTCCTTGGACAATCGGAGCAACTCGTACAGCGTTATCCGCGCTGGAATATTGGCTAGCTGAGCCATGATGTCGAAGGCACGCGGATTTTTTGAACTCTCCAGTTTGTCCTTTCCAATCGGACGACTGAAACGAGACTGCTTCGGATTCTGAACCTCCTCGGGCCCCTTTTCTTTCTGTTTGTCAACCGGCTGTCGTCGAGCATTTTCAACCGGTTTGGGAACTGTAATCACCCCCAGCTCTGTGAGAGTCTTGCCTGGTCCTCGTTTTGTCACCCCCTGCTCAGCAAATTGATCGCCAGGGGATGGATATTTGAAGTGGTATTCATTTCCACTCCGGGTCGTAAAGACCTCCTGTTCCTCGTCGGAAAGTGGGAAAGCGGGGATTCTTTCGTCATCTTCTTCTGGAATAGCAGAAATTCCGTAACAGGATTTTCCTTTCCATTTGGACTTCTTCTTGGATGACGATCCGGCCCATTGTTCATCTTCAATCAGGTCGGGGTGCACCCAGAGAATTTCACCGTTTGGGGCTGTGTGAGGCACAAGTCCCTTTTGGCGTTGTCCGTGCGGGTCGTCATTCACCATCTTCATCCCGACTTTGGTGACACGCTTCGGCTCAAACCAAGCTGTAGGTACTAATCCAAAACTAATCGACACCGTGTTTGCTCCTACATTCTTAGCCGGTTTCGGAGTTATGACCCCTACGTCGATCAATGCCTGGATCTTGTCCTTGAGGTGGTAGCAAGATTTCGTTGGGTGGTGGACCGCTCTGTGATACACGCAGTACTTTGGGTCCGTCACCTTAGTGGCTCCTTCATGATCCACGATCGCCGGCAACTGGATTTTGTTGTTCTCCAACAGGTACTTGAATATGCCGGGAACTTCATCATCTTTGAAGGAGTAGAGTTTGGGAAACCTCGGCTCCGAAGACTTTTGCTTCTGAGACCGTTGCTGCCAATGCGGCTGTGATTGTTGTGGCGCTCGCTGCTGCTGCTGTTGCTGAGGTTGCAATTGAAAAGTTTGGTTAGCATCAACGGCATTAGCATGAGCTTTACCTTTCCCTTTCTGGTTGAAGTTCTGCTTCGGAGGATTTGTTGCCGGTTGGCCTCTCTCCGCCTTCTTTCTCCTGAGGAACCGCTCAGCTTGCTCCCCTCGGACTTTCAAATCCTTCCAGGTCTTGGATGGTGCGGTGCCCATTGCTTCCAACACATCCAGCGAAAGGTTGTTGTGGCAGGTCTGGAGGATGAATTCCTCAGTGATCGGGTCCCGACAATTCATCGCCTTGTTGCGGAACCTCTTGACGAAGGTGTCGACTAGCTCCCCATCTTTCTGCTTCTCATCGAGCAACGATCCGATAGAGATTTCGGTGTCGTCGTCGAAGAAGTTCACGAGGAACTTAGTCTCCATGTCGTCCCAGCTGTTTATGCTTCCTGGCTTAAGGCGACGATACCAATCGAAGGCAGCTCCGCGAAGAGTGCCGACGAATGACCGTACCATCAGAGCCTCATTACCAGAGATGACTCCCAAGTACGATTTGAAATAAATCAAATGCTGAGTGGGTGAACCCATCCCATTAAACGGCGTGAAGTTAATTAGACTGAACTTCGCCGGATATGGGATTGATTCCCACTCTCTTGGGTATGGACAAGGAATGCCCGTCTTTTTCGTCTCTTGAGCAGAGATCAATGTGTTGATCTTGCTCTCGAGATTTTTAATTTTTAGGCTTTCACCTGTGTCTTCGCTAGCATTCTCGTTACCACCCCCTGGGTTGATGGGAGGGTTGTTAGTATTGCGAGCTTCATTTGTGTCTTCATCTTCCAGGTTGTTCTGGTTAGGATGACTTGGTTCGCCTTGTTGGTTCCTTAATGCTTGAAGCTGTTGGTCATGCATCTCTCTCATGTTCTGCATAGCCATTTGCATTTCGAACCTAAAGGTCTCCTGTTGTTTGGCCATGGCATCTTCAAGCATCTTGGCCACTTGCTCCGCGTTTATCATAAACGACTCGCGGGCTTGTCCTTCACTGGACACGGTGTTATCAGATGCCACTGCTGAGCCAACATCTGATTCTTCATCTCCCGAAGGTACTCTTGTTCGGATTCTACCATACGTTGCGCGAATGATAGCCCCGGACTAAAGACGAGTTACCCGTCGGGGTATTTTGCGAACCGCCTCGGGGTTATCTTGAGCCGATGTTCCTGTGCTGGTCATATTTGCGGTGACCCTTGAATGGTCACCATCTTCGACCATCTTCCTTCTTCGTTGGAAACGCCTATGCCTTGGTTTTGGCGTTCCATTGCTAAGTCTTTCAAACACAGAGACTCTCTCAGGGACTGCCTTGACGCAGTTGCACTCAGAGAGTACCGCCCGAATGAGCTTCGAACAAGGACATTGCGTTTCGAGCCTTCGAGGACTCCTCTTTCTGGTTTTACTCGTACCCCCGGCACGATAGTACAGCTCGTCCGTTTGAGTGGCGGAGCAACCTATCGTGCGTTGGCATGATCTCTCAGGTATAACGTTGTCGTCATCAGACGACAATGTTTCCTTCTGAGGATGAATTGTCTTCTTCGGACCATCCAGAGTCACACGCCTTAAAACGCGCCTTTGTGGGCGTGAATCTTCAGCGGGCTCTTGCACTTCGATGCGCAAAGTTGTGCGCTTGGGTGCCACAATTTTCTCCAAGTGTTGAGGGTTGCAGCGACCCCCAGCATGGTGCATTGTTTGGGACTTCTTCATTGGCCCCAAGCGTTCTTGTACTGGAGCTTTACTTCGTTCCTTCGGAAGTGGGCCGAGGCGCTCCAAAACAGACTTTCTCTTCTGGGATGGTCCTGCGGGATCTCCCTGAGCAGTTGCAGAAATTACCGGCTGTTTGGATTGATTTGCCGGGTGTTGAATCTTCGGAGGCTGCGGTTGTCGCTCCTTGGTCTGAACCGTTGCTTCAGACTTTGGCCTCCAAACCTTGCGAGTTGGTGGCGGCTTTTTGACCACCTCCTTCTGCAGCTTCCGACGGGCTTCTTCAGCTTTGGCCCGTGCTTGCGCCGATAACGTGCGCCGTTTGCGGATGCGCTCCTCTAATGTCGAGCGATTCCGTTTGACACGGACCCACTCCATAGTCGATGGTTTGGAAGAACCACCCTTCATTTGCTGTTGAGGCTGTTTGCCTCGTTTATTCTTCAGATCCGCATGGTAGCGGACCCCGTCAACGGACTCCATGGCCTTGGCGAATTGCTTCGCGAGGCGTTGACGCTGCCTCTGGCGGGCTCTCTTAGAGAGAGTCACCACACCTTCAATGGCGGATTTGACCTTCTTTGAGGTCGGTAGGGCCTCACTCAACGCAGCTTCGGCGTCGATTGGGGTGAGGTCGTCGTTGGTGGCTTCAACTTCATCGCACCAACGGACTTTTCTCCTAGAGGAGAACTTCTGGTACTTCTTGGACTTGGGGGAGGAGGTAGATCCGGACGAAGACACGTACTCCTTGTACTTCTGCTGGTCGAATTCATACTCGACCTCCTCCACGGCCGGGATCGAGATCCGCGGCTGTGACACTCCGATCTCGGCAGCGAGATCGGTGGCTCCCACTGTGGTCGCCAGATTGTTCGCGGGAAAAATCAAACTCTTCTTCATTGACGATGTCATTGCTATCTTAGTTAACAACTTTTTACGTTTACAAAGATCCGGTCTTTTTATAAGAGCCGGTTACAATGAAAATCAAAGAAAACAAAGAAAAATTACAACTTTCCTTATTTAACGAACAGATCGCGAGCTCCTGTTATACGGTCACTCGCTTTGTGGGTTGTTTGCCTGTGCCGGGGTTGTTTGCCGTGGACCACCACGCAATCTCGATCCGAACAGATCTACGTGGTATAATGGGTATTATCCCACCAAGGAGATAATAGCCGGGAGGGATCGTTTCACCAAGGAAACGACCGCTCGAATCTCGGGATCTAAGAACCAAGCTTAGATCCGGAGTAAAACTACGTAGATCTGAGGATTAGATCCCTTCGAACTCCTACCTTGTTTGGTACGGGTGCTCGCCAAGAATCGAATCTGAGTGTCCAAGTCTTTAAGCCTTCACAATTCCGAGTTGAGATGACAATTCGGCAGAGTTTTGGCTCTTCAGAAGTTCAGGAAAAAGTCCTCTCAAATGAACAACCACCCCCCTATTTATAGCCTCTCTGAACTGTGCATTTGTGCACAAGAGAGAGGGGGGGAGTCGGGCCACCTCAGGGTGGCTCGGCTCATGCCGAGCCACCCTGAGGTGTCTCGGCTGCCGAGCCACCCCGGGTTGGTTCGGTTTAGGCCGAGTCCCCCGGGTGTGTTCCGTTTCGTCGTTTTCCCGACTTTTGGTTATGTCCGTGATTCGGTTGTTTGTTTGATTTGTTCAGGTCTTGATTTGATAGCCCGAGTCTTCATTTGGCAGTAAATCCGCCTCGGTGTTTGAGTTCAAGTCCGTTTTGTTGTTGGACGACTTGTTAACTTTCTGAACCGTTGGATTGGTTCCACAAGCGAACGTATTCCGTTGCTTACGTGCCTCATCGCCTCGTCGCTCGAACGTCCGTTGATTTGTCGAATCATCGTGCCGAGCCATGCTAAGGGATCTATAGGCAATTTTATACGCCTACAAATGACTCGTATTCATAGAATTTTTAGCAAATTCTCAGCCATCAACGGATTTGATAAGCCTTTACCGACTACTGTTTGAGTCGGGCTAGCATGTGGATTGTCTAAATCCGTTCCGCATGTAACGTTAAGCTAAAAGAGTTAACCCTTTTAGTGCTACGATATTGAATACGTAGACTTCATCTTTCTCCTGTGAAAAGACTAAACAGCAACGTGTATGAGACGTTGACTTAGGATTTTTGGCAAATCCTCAGCCTTCAACGGATTTGACGTGCTCTTACTGATTACCGTTTGAATCGGGCTTACATGCGGATTGTTTTAGTCCGTTCCGCATGTGACGTTGTGCTAAAGGAATGAACTCCCTTAGACTTTGTACTATGATGTTGAATACATAGGCTTTACCATTTGTTACGGGAATAGGCTACCCGGCGACGCGTGTTAGGCGTTGACTTTAGAATTTTTGGCTAACCCCCAGCCTTCAACGGATTTGATTAGCCTTTACCGACTACTGTTTGAGTCGGGTTAGCATGCGGATTGTCTAAATCCGTTCCGCATGTAACGTTAAGCTAAAAGAGTTAACCCTTTTAGTGCTACGATATTGAATACGTAGACTTCGCCATTGTTACGGGAATAGGCTACCCGGCAACGTGTATTAGACGCTGACTTATCCCTACTTAGGTTTCGGAATAAGATACCCCAGAATCGAACTCTGGTGTCTTTTTCTACGGAGAAAGACTAAACCGGCGACGCGTGTTAGGCGTCGGCATATCCTTTCTTAGGATTCAGGATGAAATTCCCCATGCGTGTAAGGCATGGATTTTGGCGTTATTAATAACAACCTGCCACAATGTTGAATATGTGGGCGAGTATTCCTTTTAACGGTTAAGAACTAACCGGCAGCGCAGGTTAGGCGCAGACTTATCCCTTCTTAGGTTTCAGGATAAAATACCCCAGAATTGAACTCTGGTGTCTTTTTCTGCGGAGAAAGACTAAACCGGCAGCGCGTGTTAGGCGCAGACTTATCCCTGCTTAGGATTCGGGATAAACTTCCTAGGATGAATCCTAAATTCTTAGAAAAAAGATTGGTGTGGGAAGGAAGAATTTTATATTCTATTCCCCAAACAAGGAAGGAAGAATTTTATATTCTATTCCTTGATTCTGGAAAGGAAGAATTTTATATTCTATTTCCAGTGCAAGAAAGAAACTAGAAGTGGGATCTCCACTCCGAGAATCCGGAAGATCTAAATAAACTTACATTTTATAGGATTGGTTATCTAGATGGATTTTTCGTTTATCGAAATGGAATTTCAACTTTGGTTATAACCATGAAGAGGTTTAACCAAAGAGAAAGGAGAGGAATTCTTTCGTTTATCGAAAGAAGGCTCTGAATTGAAAGTAGGCCTCTTGTTCATGGAAAGAATCAAGAGGGGATTTTGGTTGTGGTTTGGACCAGAAAGATAGTTTTTGGTGGACTCACTGTCAATTGAAATTGATCAGTGAGGGATTTTGGTGGTAGAACAATTTTGGGTTATCCTCTAGAATATTAAATGGAATATTCTTCGAGGAACTTCCCGATAAATGGGTTATCCCGAATGTACTAGGGATAGTATTTTTTCAGGAACTTCCCATTTATTGGCATTAATTGCCTGACGACCTCTAGAGAAACGAGGCGATATGCACCGTTTAAGTAGACTGTGTCTATCACAAACGGTCCTTCCCATTTGGGTTCAAATTTACCCTTCTTCTTGGAATTGAGGATTATCGGTCGGCGAGCAGCGAGGACCAGATCTCCTTCCTTGAAGCTTCTCTATCGGACCCTTTTGTCAAAAGCCCTAGATATTCTGGCTTGATAAAACTCAATGTGTTGTTGAGCTTCCAAACGCCTTTCATCCAACCTCTCGAGTTCTTCGAGACGTTTTTGATGCTGTTCTTCTGTCGACATCTCAGTTGCGAGAGCGATCCGAAGTGACGGGATTTGAATCTCTAAAGGCAACACAGCTTCACATCCGTATACCAATGAATACGGGGTGGCTCCCGTAGGTGTGCGTACTGTAGTGCGATAAGCCCAGAGTGCTTCACCGAGTTTATCGTCCCAGTCTCGTTTATTAGTCTTCACGAGCTTTGACAGGATCTTAATGATCGTCTTGTTGAAAGCCTCAGCTAATCCATTCACAGCGGGATAATAAGCTGTCGACGAAACATCTTGGATCTTGAATTTGTCACAGAATCTGACGAAGGCGTTGCTTATGAATTGCGGACCATTGTCATGGATGATCCGTCTC
Organism: Asparagus kiusianus; assembly: GCA_022839385.1. Classification (NCBI taxonomy): domain Eukaryota; kingdom Viridiplantae; phylum Streptophyta; class Magnoliopsida; order Asparagales; family Asparagaceae; genus Asparagus; species Asparagus kiusianus. The sequence goes on from BQKN01059736.1 coordinate 15,524, forward strand.
GGCACGCCGTGTCGGTAGATGACGTGATGCTTGATGAAATTGATGACGTTATTGGTCTTCACTTCCTTAAGAGGAATTGCTTCAGCCCACTTTGAAAAGTAATCCGTGATTGCGAGAATAAACCGATCACCTTTGACTGAAGGGGGGAAAATAGGGCCGACAATATCTATACCCCATGTCTCGAACGGCCAGGATGTGGTTGACGTGTGTAACCGCTCCGGTGGTTGGTGCATATAATTTGCATACACTTGACAGGCGTGACATCTTCGTGCGTATTCGATTGCGTCACGTACCATTGTTGGCCAAAAATAACCCATTCTTCTGTTCGATCATACAGCTTGGGACCAGGCTGATTCGCACCACATTCTCCTTCGTGTGCTTCCTTAAGAACTTCTTCTGCTTCTTCGTTCGAAAGGTATCGGAGTAGCAAATCATCATACCCTCGGCGGTATAATGTACGGGTCTCAGCATTATAGAAGAATCTTGGTGCTCTTCGGCAGATCGATTCCCTTTCTTTTACATCCTCTGGCAGAATACCATATTGGACGTAGTCAATGATGGGAAAATGCCAATCTCGGGACTCAGACCCGATTTGGGTTGAGTTCACCTCTTTGGCGTTTACGTTTCTATCATCTTCCTCTTCGATGTCCATATCATATATGGGTATGCAGAGTTAATGTGATCTTACTGTGACCAGCAGTTCAGTTTCGGGCGGCTGCGCAAGTGATACTGCTAGTACTGTCAGTGCATCCGTATAAGCGTTCTGGAGACGAGGGATGTATTCAATAAAGAATTCTTCGAAAGAATCTGCCATTTTGACGGCCTCTTGGTGGTACGGGATCAGGTCTTGGTTCCTGACTTCATACTCTCCACAGACTTGGTTGACGATCAATTAGGAATCCCCAAAAGCTTCGAGATATTCGACCCCCAGCTCCTTGGCGAAACTGAGTCTAATAAGGAGCGCGTTGTACTCGGCTACATTATTGGAGCACGGACTAGTCAATGAATAAGCTCGAGGCATCACATGCTTCCCTAGGGAAACTAAGACAACTCCAACCCCAGAGGAGACTTTAGGACATCCGGGGGTTACTGCCTTATTAACTGCTCTCGAAGGACCATCAAAGTATAATTTCCATACTTGTTGATGCGACGTGGTGTTAACCTCATGGGTTTTATCCGGCAAGTCATCATATATTTCTGCCGTATCTGTTGTCGGGCTTGCCGCCAAAAGATCACAAATCGCTTGTCCTTTGACCGACTTCTGCTATTTGAAGTGAGATCATACTGGGACAAGAGAAGGGCCCACTTCGCTAACCGCCAATTCATCGAACCCGGTTGCGTCATAAAAACCCGTACGGGATTTACGTTAGAGATAACGTAAATCGTTTGCCCAACTAAGTAATGCCGCATCTTTTGCACTGCGAATACCAATGCGAGGCATTCTTTCTCAATCATCAGATACTGGGACTCAGCGCCTACTAAGGTCCGACTTAGATAATAAACTACCTGTTCGTGACCATTATCATCGTCTTGTGCTAACAAAGCACTTATCGAATGGTTCATCGCCTTGATGTAAATCAAGAACGGTTTACCTGATTTTGGTGTGACAAGAACAGGAGGGTTCGACAGATATGTCTTGATATCTTCGAGTGCTTTTTGGCAGGCGTCATCCCAAATAAACGACACACCTTTCTTGTTTAACTTAGAGAATGGTTGGCACTTCCCAGAGAGATTTGAGATGAACCGCCGTATGTAAGCTAAACGCCCTTGCAATCCTCTGAGTTCTTTTAGATTTCTCAGGGGCTGCAATTAATGTATCGCCTTCACCTTGTCAGGATCATTATGTATGCCTTTAGTGGTGATGACGAATCCCAGGAATTTTCCGCTGGACATTCCATGGAAGGATTTGGTGGGGTTCATCTTTAATTGATGACTCCGCATGAGATCGAACATCGTCTTCAAGTCCTTGATGTGATCTCCTTTGTTGCGGCTTTTTACAACCAAATCATCAACGTAGCACTCGACCGTTTTCCTGAGGTGCTTCTGGAAAATCTTCGTCATCGCTCGTTGGTATGTGGCGCCTGCATTCTTTAAACCGAAAGGCATCACCGTGTAGCAGAAGACACCGAGGGGCGTTCTGAACGCTGTATGCTTCTCATTATCCGGGTGCATCTTGATTTTGTTATACCCCAAAAAGCCATCCATAAAGGACATCCTCTAAAATCCGCACGTTTTGTCGATGATGACGTCCGTAATTGGGAGAGGAAAGTCATCTTTCGGACATGCCGCATTAGGTCCCTGAAGTCGATGCATATCCTGATCTTACCATTTTTCTTCATGACTGGGACAATATTAGCTAGCCAGTCTGGATGTTGCTCCTCTCGGATAAATCCTGAGTCGATCAACTTCTTAACCTCCGCCTCAATAGCTTCCATAATCTACGGACGAAACCGTCTCTGTTGTTGTTTGACAGGTTTGGCATCCGACTTGATATCGAGGCGGTGCACCGTCACATTGGGGTCGAGCCCTAGCATGTCTTCGTAATTCCAAGCGAAGACGTCGATATATTCCTTGATGAGAGCAATTAATTCCTCCTTTTCATCTGGGGGAAGACTATCGCTGATGAATATGGGCTTTGGGTTGGTTTTATCGCCCATATTAATTTGGACTATTTTGTCTTCGGTGGGGGGTTCCCTCTGTTCAAACCTATCACCATACTGCATGTTCAGGTGATGAACCCATGGGTCTTCCCATGTTAGCATTTGATCGTCGTCCTCCATCGTAGATGGATCAGTTGTAGTCATGTTCGACATTAGGGTTTTGAATACTTCCCCCAAACTTGCATCGGAGTCCCATTCTGAGGAATCTGCCGAGTACCCATCTTTAGCCTTGTTAGCAATTTGATCGATAATTTGCCAACCACATTCATCATCAGACGAGGAAACGTAGCCTAAGCCTCTTTTATGACGGTAATAATCATCCGGTTTCCCTTTTGGTACATATGCCGCTTTGACTGGGATACGAGAACCTCGATCGAAGTATAAACCTTCTCCGAGTGTGAAATCATATCCCTGTTTTTTCATGAGCTTGCGCGCTTCCTGACTATATTTAGATAAATGCAGACCAGATTTGTCGTCATCCTCATCTTCTCTTAGGAAATGATCTGGCAACGGAAAATTCTCTCCTTTACCGTAAACCACTTCTTTTTCGCCTCCTACTTTGGCAGGGACGATCAGGGTCGTTCCGAAAGAATGTTGGAGGTGTTTCTTCGTTACATAAGATGATCAGAGCGGTGTATATAACTCAGGCTTATGGTCTAATCCTTTTATCGCATCATCAAGAGACAAGGAGTACTCTAAATCATTATTTATTCCAATATCGGCAAGTTGCCAGTTACAACTGCCATCTGACGATTGTTCATCGTCAAGATTGATTACAAAGGGTACAATGTCATTTAAAACAAAACCGCCATTGTAATCGAATCCGTCTTCGGAATCAGCTTCTTCTCCGCTGTCCGTGCCTTGGACCGATGGTTCAGTATCGGATTCGTTACCATAAAGGAGAGAATCGGTGAAGTAATTCTTAAACCCTTTAAATGGTTGCTTATCCGCGACCACCGTCCTGACCCTTCCATCAGTGTCGACATATTTTAGACACTGATGTAAGGTGGAGGGAACTATAACGTTACTATGGATCCAAGGCCAACCCAGTAGTAAGTTATATGATGTCTCAGCATCAATCACGTAACATGTGACCTCCGTCTTCAAATCGCCCATTTGGCACTTTATCCGGATCTTCCCCAAAGGTCTTGACCCGCTGGTGTTGAATCCGTAAATGACTGTGCCTGTAGACGCCAATTTGCTGACGGGAATGCCAAGGCTGTGCATTAGGCGAAGCGGCATGATGCTCACAGCGGAACCCGGATCCACTTGGATTCGGTTGACTTCGCTGGAGCCAATGTACCCGACGAAGTATAGGGGCCGATCATGGTTCGAATTCTTCGTCTGCATATCCTCTTTTGTGAAGGTGATGCAGGGAAGGTTCTTGGCCGCTACATTGCATTGTTGAACTGACGGTTCTGGCTCTTCCGATACCGGCTTAATCCGAGTGAGGAATGCTTCCGAATCGGCCAAAGCTTCTCGCAATGCTTCCCTAGTCTCCTTAGACAACCGTAGCAACTCATAAAGCGTTATTCGTGCTGGAATATTGGCTAATTGAGCCATGATATCGAAAACCCACGGAGTTTTTGAGCTCTCCGATTTATCTCTTCCAATCGGACGATTGAAACGAGACTGCTTCGGATTCTGCACCTCTTGGGGTCTCTTTTCCTTCTGCTGATCCGTCGGCTGTCGTCGAACATCTTCAGCCGGTTTAGGAGCTGCAATCACCCCCAGTTCTGTGAGAATTTTGGCTGGTCCCCGTTTAGTCACCCCCTGTAGGCGTATAAAATTGCCTATAGGTCCCTCAGCATAGCTCGGCATGATGATTCGACAAATCAACGGACGTTCGAGCGACGAAACAAACTAAAGAGGCTACGAAGCTAACGAACCGCACGTGAACAACGTCAATGGTTCGGGGAGTCAACGAGTCA
>BQKN01059741.1:0-15402 GCA_022839385.1 Asparagus kiusianus
AAAATACAACAACATCAATAAATATTATACGTACGGACGCATTGACTTGGTCACCAAACTTAATATTAATTCTAGGTTTGTCAAGATGTAGAGTAGAATCGATGCTTCAGATTCGAGGCACTGATCAAATTTAAAAATTGACTTACTACGGCTGAAAGATTGTTTACTGTCTAGGGTGTAATCAACAAATATTATAATTTCATGGCATTTATTTGTGCGTTAACTGCGAACATATCCCTTGTAGTATCACCCATTGTGAATAGACCCTATGTAATTTTATTCTTGCTAATATACCCCATACTTTTTTTAGCTCTTGAAATTGTTAAAGATGTTTCGAGAAGACATTAACGCCTCAAAGGACCCAAATAAGGGACCCAAAGCAGGTAAGATGTCACCATCCGGTTGCATGATGCACCGTTCATGAACAATGCATCATGCAACCGGATGGTGATACCTCACATGTCTCATACCTTGAGTCCCCTATTTTGAATCCCTGTAGCAATACCCAATGGTAAAATTTCACACGAGCTAATGCACGTGCCACCCTGACCTTTCTTTTAAACAAATTCTATCTTTTCTGTGTACGCATGCAATTCTTGGGCAAAAAAAATGCTACGGCGCTAATAACATGAACACACCCTTTTTGATATAAAAAGTAAATAAAGTATAAAAAAAGGCAAATTAATAAGATAATGGCATCAAACTAACGAAGGAAGTTTGGTGGAGGGAAAGTAAAGAAAAGAATAATATACCTTTTGGGGGAGGGTATTCATTTCAACTGCCTCCCTCCGAGAAAAGAAAGGCACCTTGGTCTTTTCTTGCCCTTTCAAAAAAGTCACCATGGATGTGTACATGAACAGGCCGGAATTGGGTTGGAATAGGGCTTATTGGGCCTTAATGACTTGTTGAGGCCTAAAGGATAATTGGGCTTGTAGCGCAGAATTAGCTGTCGATTAGCATGCCTAAACCTGGGAGGCCCAAAAGATAATTGGGCTTGAGGGGATAGTTAGCATGGGCAGCTCTTGAGATTTGTTTGAGAAGGCCGGGCTTCTCCCAAATCCATCTTCTCAGATAAAAACCTAGGGCCCGGCCCCAGTCGAAACAATTATCATTTTTAAATATTAAAAGAAATTCCTATCGTAAGGGCTGAGTTTTTGCAACTGGAATTACAATCTAAACCCCATCTGCATCTTACAGGCGAAACATACGTTGTAAATGTAATGTTCAAATTTGCGTAAGTCGTCAACTGTAACTATAGGTTTTTACGCCCCTCTTCCTCCAATGATGATCGCAACTGTATTTTATTAGACGCGGTGAAACAAATAGCTGCAACTGAATCAATTGAGCCTTGCAAAAATTGATACCCAACCTAACGAGTAACAATCAAAAATAAAAAAGCTCACAATGCACTATTCAATTGAGCCTCGTAACTGTATTTTTACATCATATTAGTATAGTTTTTACGTCAAATCACTGTTTCATCTCCGATCCAAAAACCCATCACGCTTAATTTGGCGCTTACCCAACCTCCAGGCCTCTCTCTTTCTCTCACTTACGTCTCCATTATTAATGAAAAAAAAGGTAAATATTATATTCCAGGGAAAATTTGCAAAATAGATAATTTTTATGAAATATATAGCAAAATAGACCACTTTGAAAAATAATTAGCAAAATAGACATCTTTTAAAAAAAAAGGTCTATTTTGAAAAACAAGGCTCAGAAAACATCCGAGACTACTAGTCCCGTATGTTTAGAGCCAACTAATCACGGATTAGTGACTCAGAAAACATACGGGACTAGTAGTCCCGTATGTTTTCCGAGTAGAAAATTTTACTAATCCGTGATTAAAACATACGGGACTACTAGTCCCGTATGTTTTCTGAGCTATTTTGCAAAATAGACCTCTTTTTGGCCTGTTGGCCAAAAAGAGGTCTATTTTGCTAATTATTTTTCAAATTAACAGGCCAAAAAGAGGTCTATTTTGCTAATTATTTTTCAAATTGGTCTATTTCACTATATATTTCATAAAAACGGTCTATTTTGCATTTTTTTCCGATAATCCACCAGTGCATCTTCTGGAGCTTGCCCTCGACGCTCTCCGGTGACCGCGTAAAAATGGCCGTCCCTCTCCCAAAACCCCCTCATTTTCCCCTTGCCCATCGCCCCAAGACCCTAATTTTCTCACTGTACGCGCTTCTGTTTCTCGTTTTCGCCTCGGGTTCGTGAGTTTTTAACTCCCCTTTGTTTTTTGCGATTTTTTTTTGTTGTTGTTGTTGCTACTTTTGGGTCTAAATTTCATGGGAGTTTGTGCTTTCAGGAAGTTTTGAAGAGGGAGAGGGCGAACTATTTGTGGGTATTTTGAGGGACGAGGCAGTCGATAGGATCAAAGAGTTGGGAAAGGTAAAGATGTGTTCTTTTAGTTTCATACCCATTCACTTTTTCTTTTTCTTTTTTTCAAAATTTTATTTTCGTTTCTCTTGATTTAGTTTTAGAAAATCAGGTCGATATTTTGAGAATTCTTGGTTGTCAGTTGATAAGAACTAATCCCATGATGATATCTTCGGCGGCATCACTCAATATGCTGGCACTTCGTGCGTAGTTTATTTTAGTCTAACAACACCTCAAGCTGGGCCGTAAGTTAATAAAGAGATTCGGATAATTATTGCTAAGTCTATTCCAAAATATCTCATGAGCGAATTGGGAAATTGATCTCTTGAAAATCACACGAGGAGCACGAGGAAATTTATCAACCATCTTCCCATGAACCAATTGTTAATCAGTTCCTAGGTGTTTAGTGATCTCATGAAGTGTTAGGTTGTCAGAAATACAGGCAGTTGTTTGGTTATCCGGGAATAAGAAAATGGAAGCTGCGCGAGATACCCATTCTCACAAGGTAGATGATGATCAAGTCATATGAGTTCACGGGTAGTATGGACCATAGTTTGATAACTTACTTTTTATGAAACAATTGTACCTTGTTTTCTTTACTCCTCCAAGAAACTAAGTCCCCGTGAACAAACCCCATCGACATTTTAAAAACTACTGCAACAACTTTGCCCACGAAGGCGTAGAGTATTTCACAACCAGGAGAATATTTAAGGTACGTAGAATGAACTGTGGCTTCTCAGTGAGGCTTCTGTGAGGCATTTACGGGCTGGCTCTTTACATTAGGTAATTTAGTTTCCCAGTAGTTGATGACAATCATCCGATCAATTACCTTTATCTGCATTTAACTCAGAATTTGGACCTATTAGAATATCTGCTGGGTTTACTGCTAAAAGGCCCATCTGCTATGACAAGTCCAATGCATACTGCCTCTAGAACATCAAGCAACCTAATACCTATGCTAAAGTTGCTAACTACTACACCAAAACTCCGAAGCTATGGTGAGATTTACGGGTTATAGTTTTATATTCTAAAATGCCCCCGCAGGTTGAGGGCTCTTCTTTATGGGCTAAAATATGGACTCACACAACAATATCAATTTTTTTAAAATCCTCATTAAATTCGTGGCTAGTGGGATTCAACCCTGGGTTGCTCTGCTACCATGTTAAAGTTGCTAACCATTACACCAAAACATCGAAGTTGTGATGAGGGTTGCAGGTGATAGTTTTGTATTCTAACAACTTGAAAAATATTTTTAATTTCTTTGACTCTTGTGTACGGAAGTGGGGCTACAAAAATTACTTCAATCGGCAGTGTGCTTTGCATTATTGCCCTTGAGAACAATGTCATTAACACAAAACTTGACTGATATTTCCACAAAGAGAAAATCTTGAATACACAAAATAACATCATCGACATAGCTTTAAGCCAAACTTTGTCGTGAAGGAAAGGGACCGAACTGTATATATTCAAGGACTTCAAAGGTCATATATAGCTTTATGCCACCTGCTTACCTTTCAGCCACAAATGAAGTTGCATAAATTAGTCCGAATAGTAGACATTCAATAACTTCACAGCTTTGGGTGACTAATGGATTGTTAATGAATGTGGTCACCCTCTTTCACGAAAGTGGTGAGATGAAAGAAAATGCTTCCAAGCAGCAGTTGGATCAGACTTATGAAAATGTACTCTTGCAACAATGCACCATTTCATGCAAAGTAATCTTCTCATAAAACATAGAAAACGAAGAGGGAAATATTGAAAATACAGAGAACTTTTTCTTCACATTGAGGAGAATTGGTATCAGTAACTTAAAGTTAATTCATTGCTTTAGTGTCATCGTTAAGGAAAATTGTTATCCTAGCCTTTTTCTTGGCACTGATGCTCCTCATTTTTCGATAACTGTAAATCCAAGAAGGTTTTCCTTTGAGAATTATGTTTGTTTTCTATTAGTAGTAACTTATTCCTTCTCCCCAGATTTCTGATGCTGATAGTTATCTTGAAAGAACATTCTTAAGTCCGGCCTCTATAAGAGCTTCAGAACTTATCCTAAATTGGATGCAGGATGCTGGTCTGAAAACGTATGTCTCCAATAACTTTTTAGGTACTCTTTTTCTTGAGAGAATTTGTAGATACTTATGTTAATCTTGTCTCAAGTAAACCGATTGATGAGTTTTAGGTGGGTGGACCAGATTGGCAATGTACATGGTCGAGTTGAAGGAATGAATTCAAGTGCTGAAGCTCTACTTATTGGATCTCATTTGGTATTGTCAAGCTTGTTTCCTTTTTATCTTTGAAGAATCATTGATTAAAACTTTGTCTGTTATAAACAGGACACTGTCATTGATGCTGGAATGTATGATGGATCGTTGGGTGTTATCTGTGCCATTTCTGCTTTAAAAGTTCTCAGAGTAAGTGGGAAGCTGGAGAAACTTCGAAGGCCAGTAGAGGTTAGCAATTAATCTTTGCTGTTGGTTGCTGAATATATGGGAGCTTTGTTGAAAAACAATGTAACAATATAAGCAGTTTGTTTTCTCAAAACTACATTCCTAACTACATTCTCGGAGCTGGGAATGTAGTTTTTTCTGTGTAACAACTACTTATTAGTAATAGTAAGGGCTGGGGATCTGTATGAGTCCCATTGTTTTTCTGAAAAAACAACTAAACATTAAAATATGATCCTAAAGATTCGGGGCAAAAGCTGTGTTGTTGAATGATTAAAGTTGTGAGTAGTTTAATATGTAAAGTTAGCTTTCATTGCTGATGTAACTTATTTCTAACTCGTAGGTAATTGCTTTTAGTGATGAAGAGGGGGTCAGGTTTCAAACTACATTTCTAGGCAGTGCAGCTGTAGCGGGTAGTTTACCCAAATATATATTGCAAATATCTGATAACAGGTGTTTGTTCATAGAATTTTCGTTTTACATCTTACGGGTTCTGTTTAATTTGTTTCCCATCTAATGCGAATGAATTGTCCAGTGGCATTACGTTGCAAGATGTCCTTAGAGAAAGTTCATTCCAAGGTACCCATGAGAGCCTGGATCAGATCAAGTATCAACCAGAATCAATTTGGAGTTATATTGAGGTATGGGTTCTCAATAGTAGTTATTACCATTAATCTCATTTATTGAACAATATATATTTCTCTGTACTACGACATGTATTCGTAAATTGTATCATCTATTTGTGCAGGTCCACATTGAACAAGGTCCTGTACTTGAATCCATTGGTAACCCTGTCGGCATTGTGAGAGGTATCGCAGGACAGACACGACTGAAGGTCTGTTTCCATTATTTTCCACTGTGTCAGAAAGCTGAATAATATAAGAAGGATGTAAGTGTAGAATGAAGTAGTAATCAATCTTAGAGTGCCTCTACTGGAATTCTTTACTTTATGAGTACGGATAAAGAAATAACTCACTTAATTGGACAATACAACTTAATGTGATTTATTGCAGAGATCCAGAACTCTCAAACTCATGCTGTTTGAATTTATTGGTCAATATATTAGCCAGAGCCTATAAACAGATACAAAATATTCAAAGTTCAAAGTCATAGCTTCTAATATATGAAGATTTTGGAATTAGGTTGTCCAACATTGTGTTCCATAAATAAGACCTACACTGCATGCTATTCAATGAGCAAGTATATTTAAGTTGTAATAGTTATCATTGGATGTTTGTTAAGGAAAATGGTCATGATATTTGGGCACACTATTGCCACATTTGGGTAAAAAATGTCTGCAAATCATTTTGTTCATCTGTTTTGCTTTCTAAACTTTTGTGATGTATTATAAATTTCAGTAGAAATGTCTCATGAATAGATGACAATGAATTTTACGCACGACCAATTTCAGGTAATTATCACAGGTTCTCAAGGACATGCAGGCACTGTCCCAATGTTCATGCGCCGTGATCCAATGGCTGCTTCTTCTGAACTAATTTTCTCGTTAGAGACTCTCTGCAAGAATCCTGAACGTTTTTTGGCTGTTGATGATCAATGTGGAAGCTTCAGAAAGGAATCTTTTGAAGGATTAGTTTGCACGGTTGGAGAAATTTCTTGTTGGCCAAGTGCAAGCAACGTCATCCCTGGCCAGGTATATAAACAATAAATCAATTTCACTGCTTTTCACTTGCTCATTAGTTAAAAAAATTCTTTTACCTCAGGTAAATTTTACTGTGGATATTCGAGCAGTAGATGACTTGGTAAGGGAATCTATCGTATTTGAATTTTCCAATAGGATAAATAAAGTATGCGAGAATCGGATGGTTAATTGCACCATTGATCGTAAGGTAATGGTTATCTTCTTTATTTCAGACTCATGAACTTTACATTAGCAACCCATCAAAGGATGGCTTCATCATTTCTTTTTTTGCCCCCTTTTAATATCTCCAAATTTGCAATTCTTTGTTTCAGCATGATGCAGAGGCTGCGCATTGCAGCTCAGAATTGAGCCTGCAACTTCAAAATGCAGCTCATTCAGCTGTCAAGAAAATGGATACTGACATCCAAGGGGGTGTACCTGTATTAATGAGCGGAGCAGGGCATGATGCAATGGCTATGTCTCATTTAACTAAGGTCATGCCCTGTCACCCAAAACTTCATTTCCCCCCCCTTATTTAATGTGATATTTTGCTGCTTTCTAATTGTGTGTTGATCTGAAAACTAGGTTGGCATGGTTTTTGTTCGGTGTCGAGGAGGCGTTAGCCATTCCCCTGAGGAGTATGTATTAGATAATGATGTGTGGGCAGCTGGTCTTACTCTACTCCAGTTTCTTGAGACCAACATTTTAGATTAATGAAGGCGCCACAGAGAAGTATTAATCTGCTGGACCTAACATATCAGAACCTAACCATGTCCTGTGCTAGGGTGAGTTATCAGAACCGATATATAACGGTCTGCTTATTGAATCTTCATAAATTTTGAGAGGTTTTGCACAAGACTACCATAAATGTTTTTTATTAGAGAAAATTACCATGAACTTTTAAACTGCAGAAAAAAATACTGTGAACTATTTGAAATAAACGTGTCTATTCAATGCACAAAGTCCATCAGGGTTAAGGTAGAAGATATATAAAGTACACCAGGGCAGAATTGTCCATAATGGAGAACGAACCCTTACTGCCGTGAAATTCAGTGAAAATCATTCAAATTAGAAAAGTTTATGGTGGTTTTGTGTAGAAAACCCGAGGTTTCATGGTTTTTGTGAAACTTACCCTTGTATATTTTTAGCAAAAAAATTAGTCCTAATGTATTTATAATTGTAATTTTCTAAACATTTCAGGTGTACGAGGATTGTTGCTGTTTGTGAAGGAGAATAACTAAGCAAGATGCAAGCATCCACACACGCTCACACGCAGGTGGTAAACAACTTACCGAGAAAGTATGTACTATTATTGTAATTATTACTTTCAACAAAATAAACTAACACCTCGCTGCATGTCCATGCTACTTGTTCCTCACTTTTCTTCACTGTAATTATACTTTTAACAAAATAAAGTCACATCTTGTTATCCATCGTACTTATGCTCGATCACTAATCATAAATGCTCGTTGGTAGATTTAATTAAGGAACGTGGCTCAATGTGAAATTTCACAGTGATGTGATCTGACATCAAGCTGTATACTGTTAGCATTAGCATGAGCGTGACTGAATAATGGTATCGCATATATGATAGGTTATTACACCTAGCTAGTTGGGTTAGGACCCATTATGTCCTACTTGAACCAAATCATGTAAGTCTAAAGATTCTCAAGAATCTAGTCTCGGTCATGTATTCTTTGAGATGAAGAAAGAAGGCATGAGGGTTTGATTGAAGAGCATTGGGTCCTTAATTTGAAAAAGAATCCATGAAGAAGACGTGTTTCTCGCTATCACCACTGGCTGGATGGTGGTAGGTTCTCTACCTTTTGGCAGAGCTGCGAGTTAAAGAGTAATTTGCCTAGAAGTCGAAGAAGGATCGATGCAAGTGGCCTCTCTTGATATGATCTCCGATTTGTTTAAACCAAAAAAGCTAGATTGCCCGTAACCGGTATTAGGTGGGTCTTAGTTCATTGCGCTAATGATGCATCAAAGAGATGTCTATCATTAAATCACTGAATTTGTGGATTCGTGCACTGCTCCAAGGATTCAAAATTAAGCAGAAAATTGGACGCTTCATCGTGTGCCCCCTCCTTTGAACGATGCACAAAATTGCACGTGCCGAGCACGTTAATGAGTAGGCAGAAAATGGACTTGTGAGTGATGCATGCAGCTTGTTGCGGTAACTTTGCTACTATAAGGGGCTGTTTGGTTCCCTGTTTTTAAGGGAAAGTTTCTCTTGAAAGCCTGCCAAAAGTGTCAAAAGTGTTACTTTTTGGCAGGCTTTCAGCGAAAAACTTCTTTTTTAGAGGTGATTTGGGCTGAAAGCTTGCCAAAAAGTGACACTTTGGCAGACTTTCAAGAGAAAAAAAATTCTAACCAAACAGCCCCTAATAGCAATGTGAGTGACGGGGAAATGTAACCTCCGATCTAAAGCGATAATTGTTTTTGTTACTTTTCTTCTTCTTTTTTTTGAGAATTTTTCGGCACATGAAGGAAGACTACTATGTGCAAACAGTTGGAGAGAGGAGAAGTTTCCATATTACTCGTTAAACTGAGTATAGCTTTTTATTGGCAGTAAACTTGTGATGGTGTACATACTGTTCTTTTTGTCTGCCCAAGACTAGGGATAAGAGGAGACTTGGCTAGTGCTTTCAAGCCTGAGAGGAGATAGTTTTGTGTATTACCCATAAAATTTTCATGAAATTTTTTTTCCTAGAAGTAATGAAGTATGGGAATTTGTCCAATCACATGCTTTTAATATAATTGCACGGGAGTACAAATCATACTGGAACATCTTGCATGCGACCTGAATCTTTCAAAACATGGAGGGATCGAGATTGAAAACAACTAAAAACAGTTTGTAAACTTCAACATGGATTAGTATACTCGGTTCGCATACAAGACATTCTAATGTGGTCTGATGTGATTTATATTTTGATGCCACCTGATTTCTTTTCACTTCGTACCATGTCATGTCAAAGAGTTCAAAAGATCCATCCAAACATCAGACATGAGAGAGAGAGAGAGAGAGAGAGAGAGAGATGTAGCTCGAAAAACTTCGCAACTGCAAAACCGTCCATTTTCTAAAGAAAATGTCCTTTTAAAAATTTGTCCTCAAAAGATCTATCCAAACATCAGACATGAGAGAGAGAGAGAGAGAGAGAGAGAGAGAGAGAGATGTAGCTCGAAAAACTTCGCAACTGCAAAACCGTTCATTTTCCAAAGAAAAGGTCCTTTAAAAAATTTGTCCTCAAAAGAGCTATCCAAACATCAGACATGAGAGAGAGAGAGAGATGACTTGCCACCCTACTTTGCCATGTGGTATCATGTGTAACAAAAAAGACATGATGGTTTTTTAAACTCTTTCCCCATAGGGTGAACTGTACACAATGCATAATGAAACGATCACTCTTTTGTCGAGTCACGTGGCACAAAAGAGACTGAAGTGATGACAAATATTAGGCCCAGACATCACTGGTGGTAAACGCGGTCTTCAACAGTGGGCCTTAGTAGGCCCGTTTTGTTCATGGCCAGGAGAACACGGAGAATGCCTCAGTCCAAACATTAATTGAATGAGATGATGCCCACCAACATACGCATATTTTTACTTTTGTTCTACTTTTATGGCAGGATGAAGAAATCTGAGGGAAAAAACTTGAGGAGAAATATATACGGTATGGAGAATAGTATTGGTATAGTAAAATGTCAGTATAATAAGAACATCATAACAATGTAATCAGACTAGCGTATCGGTATAATCACTAATTTTAAAATTTATGCTAGAAATTTTCGTTTTCCTTGCCTCCCTATGAGACGACGTCCACTTTCTAATAAAGATATAAATTTTGGGTGGGTATATACTTTTATCAATTATGATTAGTATTTATACACGTTCAATAATGAGCAACTTAAAACAACTTTTTTTTTTTTTTAAGTTAAGAAAAATTTATCTTTTGAATATGTAAATTCAACATATTTTGAAGGCATATATAGTGGTGTATCTACTCCTCCATACTTATAGGAGGATCCAAAGATTCATTATTCATGCTACAACAAATGCTACAGCCTGCAGCGCAAATCAGAATAAAAATACTGTAACATTTAAGAATTGTAGGAGAATCCAAAGGGATCACTGTTGTATTTACAAAATTTTGATGTATCATTTAAAAAAGAATTATATTAGAGGAAATAAAAAAAGAATTACATTAGAGTAAATGCTTTGCACGGGTGCACGCTAGTTTTAAGGAAAATGTAAAATAAAATTTGATCATTCCAAAAGGAAGGGGAAAATAAGAGCTTTGCTACAGGGACCCAAAATATGGGACCAATAGAAGGGACAAGTGAGGTGTCTCCCTCCTATTGGATAATGAGTTGGCCATCATTAATGATGTGACATCCACCTCCACTCATCGAAATCGGTACACACACACACATGAGTTAGGGAGTTGTTGGGAATGACAATGAGTGGATGAGAATAAGACACCTCACTATCAAGCATCAAATTGCTATCAGCCAGAAAAGTTTCAAAGAATGTGCGGCATGTTACGCTTAAAAAAGATAATTTTTTCTGTTGAGCAATTATTTGCGACACCCAACGTCAACGCCACTCGTATCCACACACCTTCAGCTATCCTATAGCATCCGGTTGTTTTTAGGTTCCAAATTATCCCAAAAATATGTACACACATATATTTACTTTATAATTTTTTAATTTATGTCTGCAACTGGACTCGCATACATCCGTCCATGCCAAGCCCTGCAGACAAAAGGCCAAATAAATGGACTCATATGCAACCGTTATTAGCCCGCGATGACAACATAATGTCAACACTTGCTCAAAGTGTGAAAAAAGCAATTTTAACCCTCAATCTAATGAATCTCTTTAAATAAATAAACTCTTTATTCCTTCATGTCGCTGTTATGAGCTCATTATCCATCCTTTTTTCCTTCTTAATTAATTAATCACGTCATCAGTCTCATCTCCGCTTTGTGTTGTTAGGTCCTGAGTATGGATACCGCTGGGTTTGGGTTGGCGTTCTTTACGCTGTGCCCGGCCCGATTAAGGTATTTTCTCTGCATATTATTAGAAATGGGAGATCCTCCTCCTCATCATTCGTGTGTATAATATCTTTCAGATTCTTCTTCTTATTTTTTTATCGGACAGAAGCTTTCTCTACAATTGGGATGGCCGGTGGTGTCATGCTAGCTAAAACCATACCATGAGTTTTTTTTATAAGGCTCCTGAGATATATAGGACCTCTTTACCTTTTTCGTATCTTCTCATGCATGCATGGAACTTAATTATGATCTCTTAATATGTGATGTTTCATGGACGCCTTTTATTGTAGTATATTATTTTCATATCCGCTTTAGCATGATAAAACAAGACTAGAGCCCTTAGCTTATACAACATAAATTCTATCAGAATGATCTGCATCCAAGCCATGCTAAAAAAAACAACTACGAAAAAGCAGGAGCGCAGTTCAGAGATTTTCACTGCCCAATTACGAGATCGGTTATGCTCCGGAGGATCTATGTTTCCAACTTGAACCCAAAAAACAAAGATTTGGTTTTTGTTTTTTCATTTTTTTTCCCCCTTATTTTTTTGGGGTAGCGGGGGTTAAGCATGGAACGGGTTTGGTTGGTGAAGAAGCCAAATCCGACCCGTTAGGACAGTAACTAACACCCAAGAATCTGTTATAAGTACACCTCCCTCCCTCTCTCTCTCTCTCTCTCCTCCCCCAATTCACTTTCATTTCCTCTGTTTCTGACTCTTATTAACTTGACTCTCATTCTCTGTTTTTTTTTTTCTTCATTTTTATTAATTTTTTAAAACTTACAATGAACACCCCCAATTACATCCTCCACATCTCCCTCCTCCTCCTCTCCCTCCCCCTCCCCTCCTCCTCCTCCCCCTCCTCCCCCCAATGCGACCAGACCCCCCAATCCGCCGCCGACACCCGCCACACCCTCGCCTTGAAGCTCGGCGCCATCGCCTCCATCCTCGCCTCCGGCGCCATCGGCGTCATCATCCCCATCCTCAGCAAGCGCATTCCCTACCTCCGACCCGAGACCGACGCGTTCCTCATCATCAAGTCCTTCGCCGCCGGCGTAATCCTCGCCACCGGTATGATCCACATCCTCCCCAACGCCTTCGAGCGGCTCACGTCCCCCTGCCTCGGAGGCGGGCCGTGGAGGGATTTCCCGTTTGCGGGTTTCGTGGCGATGGGGTCCGCGGTGGCGACGATGATGGTGGATTGTTTCGCGACGGGGTATTACCGGCGGTCGCGGATCAGTAAGGCCCTCCCGGTGGACGATGACGCTGATGTGGCGGCGGCGGTGGTCGGCATGGAACACGGGCACGTGCACGGGCATGGGCGTGCGGCGGTCGGAGGGGTGGGGACGGAGGAGGGGTCGGTGGCGGAGAGGATCAGGCGTAGAGTTGTGTCACAGGTGAGATCATAGCAGTAAATGCCGTAGTAAAATGAACACGGAAGCTTTGGAATTTACCCTGGTCTATATATTTGTGAATTTAAACTGCATTTTCATAAATTAGTTTAGGTGCTTTTAATAACATTTCCCACAAAGAGGGAGAGCTTTGCTACATGAACCAAAAATATAAGACCAATAGAGGGGACAGATGAGATGCCCCTCTCCTATTGCATAATGAGCTGGTCATCATTAACGATGACCAACTCATTATGTAATAGGAGGAGAACACCTCACCTGTCTCCCATCTTTTGGGTCTTTGGAGAATTTTCCAAAAAAGAAAACAAAGAAGTTAATGAGATGGGTTCTTTATCCCCTCTTCCCTCTTGTTTTTTTTATTCTTATTAATTTGTCTACCCCTGCTAAGCGCCTAGCTAAAAATGTTTACATGGCTGTTCATTACCTTGTTGGGACTGCGTTTTAAGAGACAAAGGAATCTTCTCCTTACATAGTGATTCTTTCTAGGACGGCAAAAAGAAAAAAAAAGTAAAAAACATTTACTAAATTTCTCGATAATTTCTATGTAAGTTTTGTTCAAGAAACAGTTGTCGCTTGTCATAAACAGCTCCGCGTTAATGACTATCGTATCAGTTACAAAGAATACCCGAACGTACATATTTCATACCAAAAGTTTGGGGTATATTATATAGACATGATAATTAATATTTTGGTTCTTCTAAACACCATAATCCCTTTTTGAACTGTCTTGATGCAGTCTGTCTTGGCCCACTCCTGGCCCTTTTTTTTTATTCTGAATTTTTTTTTCACTTTTTTGCTAAATTTACTGTAGGCATAGCTCAAAATGGCTCTCTCCATCGGAAATAACTTGATTTGTTATTTGGCAACAAGACTTTTTGTCTTTAGCCAGTGGATTTTCCATGAAAAGTGGAATATAATCATGACATTAACTAACAGGTGGTGGGCATGTCCTCATCATGAAAACAACCACATTTTATCCGATCCTGAGCCAAATTGGACCGTGTGCAGGTTTTGGAGCTAGGCATCGTGGTTCACTCAGTGATCATCGGCGTCTCCTTGGGCACCTCACAGAGCTCCTCGACGGTAAAACCCTTGTTAGGTGCTTTGAGCTTCCACCAATTCTTTGAAGGGATAGGCCTCGGTGGATGCATAGTTCAAGCCAAGTTCAGAGCAAGGGCCACGGTGATCATGGCCATCTTCTTCTCCTTCACTACGCCCACTGGCGTCGCCCTAGGGATCGCGATATCGTCGGGGTACGACCGGAACAGCCCGACCGCTCTCGCCGTTGAGGGGCTCTTCAACGCCGCCTCTGCGGGGATTCTGATTTACATGTCACTAGTCGATCTCTTGGCAGCGGACTTTATGAGCCCGAGGTTGCAGGGCAACACAAGGCTCATGTTGTGCGCGCATTTAGGGCTCCTTCTTGGAGCCGGATTGATGTCTACGCTTGCTATATGGGCTTAGGTCCATCCGCTTGTTGTGTTCGCAAGGGTTTTTGTCTATTGTCGAAACCCTTGGCAAGGGATGCTTTGCTGCTGTATAGCAATGGCAAGCAGGGACTTTTTGTGGGTGGGTAGGCGATGGGTGGGGGGTGTTTTATGCAATGCGTTGCAGGGCCAGAAAGAAATGGGAAAAAATTCTTTCCAAGATTCATATGTTTTGAATTGTGCTACGTACACATGAAACAAACAAACAAAATAATAATAATAATAATAATAATAATAATAATAAATCAGAATGTAGCCTCTAGTCTCCAGACATTATAACCTCAAACAATTTCATTGTATTATATGACAAGCAAAGATTACAATTTGGATGCACAGAAGCTAGAAGAACACAAAAAAGAAGTAATTAATTAATCATTCCATGCATAATTTCAAATATAAGACTTGCTTCGGAAGTGAATAGTGATGTTAGAGGATTTTAGCATTAACCTTTTTTTATCATATACAGATAGTTTTAAATAAGCTAATATAAACTAAGCAACTACGTGATTAAGAAATTTGCAGTATGAAGCGCGCACACCCAAAACACAACGACCCTGCACATAGGAAAGCGTATATGTACGTAGTCTTCAAAACCCTTCGTCTACAACGCTAAAAACAAAATACAAGTTTTATACTTCTCCATTTACTCTCTGATTAAAATACTTGGCTGACTGAACGCTGAACAGAATGGAAAGTAAAAAGATTGGAATTCCCCAAAATTCCCCATCTCTCTCTCTCTCTCTCTTTGGGCATCAGCATCCAAAGTGATGAGCATCTCAGAGGAAGGCACCGGGTACAAATCCTTTTGGCCACATTGTGAGGTCAGAGAAAGTTTACAAATATATTTGATTAAACTATGTAATGTGATGGATGTTGTCATTACAACTAAGGGGAAAAAAGTCTCAGTGGGTGGATGTTCCCACCAAAATTACGCATCAGATATCTTGATGTATACCCCCCTTATATAGGTAAAAAAAAA
>BQKN01059741.1:15502-34720 GCA_022839385.1 Asparagus kiusianus
GGGGGGGTACTGACATTCGATAAAAAGCTCTAGCCTGCAAAAATATACTAAAATTCCGTCACTGGCCATCGCTTCAACTTCGTAAGTAGCCAGATTCTTGAGCAATGTTGTTTATTGACTTCACGCGATAACCTCTATAGAAGCTACATGAGGGAATGTGGCCTTTATAAAGCCTAACATCTAATTGGCAGTTTGAAGGAATGATCACAGAGTTCAAATTCATGGGAATGAGCAGGAAATCCTTAAAGTTCTTCAAGAGTAAACAGCACAGAGGGAAGTGTGTATTTTCTGAAGGCCATTCTTTTCACAGAATCATATGCAGAAGATCTAACCTGATACGCTTTGAAGTTTCTGAATGTCAAAAAAAATAGCTTATAATGTAAAAGGACATCATGCATGTATATTCCAAAGTTTTGAGTATATAAAGGTAGCCTGAACACAAAAACACATTACAGATTTTAATTTTGCAAGGAAGTAGTGAACTATTTCTTAAAATGAGATAAAGAGATTGGCTTCAAACACATTGGGATTAAGTACCCATTTCCCAGAAAAAGTTACTTTTCAGCAAGCAATCATCTTCTAAGAACATGATGTTGCTTCATAGATATTCAACATAGCACGTACCTTTTACAGTCACCAGTTCGGGATGAAAATTTGTAACAAAATTAGAACAAAAGAAAACAGGAGTGCCTCAGAACTCTTCCTCACTCCTCTTTTGGCCTTGAATTGCCATCATCATCGTCATTGGTTGTTGAGTTGGAGGGTTGTTGGGTAATGCTGGCTCTTGCAGCAGCTACAAACGTTGGGTCCGGCTGAGCCTCGTTGTGTGGCTTCTCCTTCATTGCCAAATAGATATAGTATGCAATAACCAAATTCACTGATATAACCGCAAGAAATCCACTCAGTAATGTCTTGGAGGAGGAGGAAAGCTCACTTATACCTGGGCGATAATATTTAGATAGATATTTATTACCAGAAAAGTACTTATTACATTAGCAATATTAAGTAGCCTCTTCCACTTTACAGTAATATCAAGGAAAAGATAATATTTTAGGCTTAGATTAGTAGTAAAACTAGCACTCGGCCTTATATCCATTCCTTGGATCTAAATTAGTGGCCAAAGAATCTTTCAGATAATAAGATGGAGCTTGTTTGTCTTTTTTTTTGGAATCTTGTCTACACAGTTTAAGCCCATTCAGGTATGAATGATAGAGTAGCTTATCATGGAAAACAGTATCCAACACGTTTATAGTGATTTGGTATCATCAGGGGCGTGAAAGGAAATCTTAGATTCTGATCTCAGTAATTCTGTACAGAAGATTAGTATGAATATAAACTAGGAAGGCAGATTGAAATATTCAGAAACAAGCAATGACCATTGACCATACCTCTAGAGTCCACAAAATTGTGAGAGTTAGAGACAAGAGGTGATTGTTCTTAAATGTCCACGGAGTGCAACTGTTGTCTACGTGCGGTGTACTAGAATAATGAGGTTTGCCATTTAGCATTCAAAACTCCTTGTTAACTTTTGAGCTTCGTGGAACTTAACACAGTTGAATATGCAGTTTGATATAAAAGTGCATATGAAATTGTTGAGAAGTATAGCTCCAGCTAGTACTTGGAGGAGTTAGCAGGTCATATCGTTTCAGGTGAGGTATTTGGAGTCCAGAAAATAAAGGTAGTAGATAATGTTTAGTTTCTTGGACTCATAAAAAGAAGAAGATAATATTCAGTTTTTACCAGGTTCAATATTTTGGGAAAAGTAAAGAACTTGACAAATTATTGCAAACTTCTAAGACAGTACAAAGAAAATTCCGCCTAATTTCGGAATCCTTAAAAAGACTTTGCCTTCAGGAAGAGGGAGTGCTGGGCAAACTTTTAGCAACTAAATTGGCCTTAGACCCCACATTTCAATTTCAATTGAGTCTTCATATCAACATGTGATACTTCAGGAACATGAGTTGGTCTACATTTATAATAAAGAATTAAATAACTATTGCCCCCTTGAGTGACGTAATGAAATATAGGTTATGTCTCTAAGCTTACAAAAGGGAATTGCGGTGTGTTTTACAAGCAGTGACAACGCAATCAAGGTGAAGGATGCAATATATGGTAGTGCCTAGTTCCACAACCAGTATCTTAATAATATACTCCAAGTTCCAGATAGAAGTCAAAGCTACTAACGAGGAGAAAAGGAAGGTTTTGCTGTGCTTGTATGAAAAAGGACATTTCACGGTTTCCTTTTGAGCAGGCACGAAAGGATACTTCAATTTTTCTGGCAAGAAAACTGTTAACATTTGCAAATAACCAAAATATATAGCAAACCTTCAAGCATTCCAACTTTTTGGACAGCTTAAAGCTGGAACAAAAGCTATAGGAGAATCACCAGAGATATGGTTATCGAAGATGTTTTCTTAGCGGGAGTTGAATTGAATTTTACCAAACCCATAATTCATAAGCTGACTGCAGATGAAACCGGTAACATGCATCTAATAACAATCATCCACATTAAAATCCAGATATGATAACGCAAATCCTAAGTTGGCAACTCGAAACAGGCACATTACAAAATTCATACGCCCCCATCTTGCAAGATAGTAAATCTATATATATCGATAAAAAATGTTCAATATACACCCATAATATTAGCAAAGAAAATAATAGTAAATTTACCGGGGAATATCTGATAATTAAAGCTGTACAGTATCAGAACAGGAGCCGCCCACATGACCATAGATGTAACAAAGAAGTTCTTCATCACTCCAGACATTGTTGCTTCTCAAAGAAAACAAAAGTTGATTCGATAATTTACGCTGAACCCGAACCTATAAAATGCAAAGAAAATAAAGCATGCAAATGATCAAATAGCTAGTTTATTGAAATTAAATACCCTGATCAAATCTCAATCTTTATTCAAATGTTTTAGGGTTTAAAGATGGGGAGGGGGGGAAAAGAATCCCAAGCTTGATTTTGAGATTCAAATACAGGTAGCAGTTCTCCCCCCTACTATTTAATAAAACCGTAAATTCCTACAAATTTTGAAAATTAAATAAATAAAAATTACCGAAGGTGAGAGTTGCTACAAGGGGTGCATTCGGTTCGGATACGGTTCGAATATGACACTTATCATATCCATATCTGCTTTTTGAAAACGGATACGGATACGCTTCGGATATTCATCGGTAAGAAAAAGGCATTATCATATCCGCACTAAACGGAAACGGTTACGGTTCGGATATTAGAGAGTCGGATACGGATATGATACGGATATTAATCAGATATTTAGGAAACGGATATGAATAGGGTATGACAAAATATATATATATATATAAAATTTAATAACTCGCAAATAACTAAAAATTAATATACTTGAAAGCAAAAAAATCTAGAACATTGCTACACAGATTCAGATATGCACTCTCTCGTGGTATATAATTTTCAAAAATCAGCATTACAAACTTACAGTTACACATCAATGTGCACTCTCTATTTATTTGTGTGTTTGTGGGTATTGGGAATGAGGGTGGAATTGGCACTTAGGTATCAGTTGAAATTTTTGAGCACTGATTTTAGTAGCTTGTACTTCCTAATTCCGAAGCAAGTTTTAGCTTCTAAGTTACTACTTTAATTCAAGGTGCATGTGCTCTAGAACTTCACAAAATTTTAAGCTAAATCATTTGTCAAACAAACTAGGTCTTTTCAGTTTTCAGTCAATAAAGGATAGCAAATTAGGGCTTTTTATCGAATAAATTAGGGCTTTCCACACAACGAAGGGCTAGCAAATTGAGATTTTTTATCATACAGATTAGGGCTTTTCATTCAACCAATTAGAGTTTCGAATTCACCTCAGTGTTAGAAGAAACCAAGGAGAAGAATTTTCGGAGGTCGCTGTTGATGGTCGGTCGAGCTTGAAGGCGGAGGCTTGAATTCGGTAAAAAAAGAAGAGCCTTGGAGACGGCTGAAGTCGAAGGCGGAGGCTTGGAGACGACGAAGGTTGAAGGCGAAGGGCGGAGGTCGAAGGCGAAGGCTTGGAGACGGCTGAGGTCGGAGGTCGAAGGTCGAAGGCGGAAGTCGAAGGTGGAGGAGGCTTTGAGATCGTCAATTTTAGGGCTTTAAATCGGGTCGGGCAGAGGATAAGATGGGTTGTATATATAAAGACCCGATCCAACACCCAACTGTAAAAATTAGCTGAGTTATACGCATTCGGACTATATCCCGACCGTATCCGTAAAATTGACCCAAAAACCGTATCCGAGTGAAAACTCAAAACTAAAACAGAACAGAAACCGTATCCGAATGATTGCAACCTTTTCCTACTATATCCGTTCTCTAAATGGATATGGTTGCCATCTGTCCGGATATATCCGGATTGTTTTGCACCCTTAGGGGTGTTTGGTTCAATTTCTAGAAATTATAAAAAATATTTTCCACCTAAAATATGAATTCCTTGTATTTCTTAAAAAAATTATAGTAAAAGTTTTAAGAAATCAAAAAGTACTAGTTTTCTTGTTTTTTGTACTTTGCTTGTTTGGTTCAAAACAAAAAAATAGCTCATAACTTTATAAAAAATAACAAGATTTAGTAGATTTTTAATTAAATATGGTATGTGTCAGATTTCTGGTGATTTTCTCTCATTTTGAGAGGAAATTGTTTTTTGTAAAATTTGGTAGGTTTTGATATTTTATAGAAAAATATTTCTGTAAATTTTTTGTTGAACCAAACACGATTTACAGAAATCTCTAAAAAACTTTTAATTATAAATTTATTATTGTCAGATGTTTTGAGAAAAGTTTTCTCAAAAAGTGTGCAACCAAACAGCCCCTTAGTTGCTCGGTGTCATCGCAAGTTGAGAAAAATGAGAGAGAGAGAGAGCAAGAGAGCAGAAGAGAAATATGGGAGTCTGTCTCATCGGGTCGGGTTGAGATCCGAATAGATATTTACAAGTTTGTTACCTGGGCCTATGCCTATTGGGCTTTAACTCAAGCAGGCTTAAATCGTGGAAGACTGTCCTTTTTTACTTTTACCCCCGAGAATCAAAGAGAGGGAGCCTCTTGCATCTTCTTTCTTTATTTTTTCCCCCAAAATTGCGTATCCGAGCTCCGAACCCTAACCCTAATTGAAAACTCTAACCCTGACTCTGTGATCGGAGGAAGCCGATCGCAATGGGGAAGAAGAAGAAGAGGCCATCGAAAGTCTGGTGCTATTACTGCGATCGAGAATTCGACGACGAGAAGATCTTGGTTCAGCATCAGAAGGCGAAGCACTTCAAGTGCCACGTGTGCCATAAGAAGCTCTCCACCGCCGGCGGCATGGCGATCCACGTGCTCCAGGTTCATAAGGAGAGCGTCACCAAGTAAAAACCCTATCCCTAACACTAACTTCTCTCGATTTGGATCCCCAATTCGAACAAAACCCTAGTTTTTTTTAATGCAATACAGTTCGTTGAGCAATTGGCATTTAGGCTTTTGGTTGAAAACAAAAATAAACCTAACTGCTCTTGATCTGGATCCCTGTTGGAAAAAACCGTAATTTTTTTAAGCGGTACGGTTAGTGAGCAATTGAAATTAGGTCTTTGGTTCTATTACTGTGTTTAGGGTGAGCTCATATGCTACGCTTATTGTAATTTTTGCCCGTACGTGCTATTCATATCGAGGGCTATTAGTAAAGAGGTAATAACTTTTCTTTATCTGCATTCAGGTTTAAAAAAAAACTGATTTTTATGCAGTGCACAATGCGGTACTTCTTTAACCTGATTCTTGAAAAATCTGCGTTACCTGTCAATTCTTGGAAGATGTCTGTTCTTAATAAAACCTATGGTCAGCTTGTAGGATGTCATGATACTCTATTTGAAAAGTTTCTAGGTTTAAGGCAGTTTAATAGGCATTAAAGCTATAGATGATCTTCTGGCCTAAGTTACCAGCTTGGTTTCAGCCTTGGATAGGTGTTTTAGTGTACGATTGAACATTTAACATTTTGATTTTATTACTATGTTCAGGATGAGCTGATATGATGTGCTTTTTATAGTTTTTTGTGCTTAAATACTAGTTGCCATTAGTGGTAGAAAATGACCTAATCGAAGCGAATGTCACATGATTTGAATTCAAACTTGACCAGTTTTGTCATACATGAGAATCGATTTCGAATTCGATTCGAAAATCTGCTAGGTGTTCGAATTCAATTTGTTATAAATATTATGTTTTTGTTAATTATTCACGAATACCTTAGTAGCTCAGTTGGCAAATCTTTTCCTCTCTCAACCAAGTGGTCGTGGGTTCGGCCCTTGTTTTAGGGATTTTTTTCGAAGTGTATTATTTTGACTAGAAACCGCTATTCAACAAATTATAGATGTAATGTAGGCATAAAATTCAATCCACTTAATTAATAAATTTTATTCATAAAAGTAAGAAAACTAAATAGACAAACAAAAATATTTTGTATAAGATTGTTTAATATTAAAATTGACTTTCTTAGTAACTTTTACTTTAGAATTCTTTTAGCAGTAAGATCTATTATACAAGTTTACAGGATGAGTATACTTTTGCAATAAATTAAAGGTTAAATTAAATTTATTGAACTGAATGTAAAACATAAACGAATACTTAATAATCAAACGAATCGAATATACATTTATTAAATTCTATTTGTTTATGAGTTGAATACTAGAATTTATTCGTTTATTGTTAAATGAACTACCGAATTGAATGTGACTGAGTAATTAACAAAATGTTTATTAATTATTTGGTTCATTTCCACCCCTAATTTCCATTAGTTTTCTTTCCATTGATTCATATGGAGGGATATGGGAAGCCCGAAAGCTGTTCAGCCTTGTTATTGGATTTGGCGTTGGGTGAAATTACCCTAGGAGTTACAGATTGTATGACACGTATACCAAAATTCAAAAGGTAATTAATTATTTTGCAATTTGGAAAAAATAAGTGATACAGATATGGCCATGTTGGCTTCTATTGCCCAACAGAGATCTTATTAGTCAAGAACCCTTAGCCATGTTTTCCCATTTAGTTGTTTTCAAATGTTTTTGTCTAGTATCATATATAATTGAAAGTTATGTTACTAAAGAGGTTGATCCTTGTATATTGTAACCGTCTCTTATGTTTAGCATCTGAATAGTCTAAAATGTATTGTTCCTCAAGATATTTTCATTAAAAAAAGTATTGTTTCTCAACATCTTGATGATTGTTTCCGCCTTAATTTGGTTTTTCAGGGTTCCTAATGCAAAACCAGATAGAGAATCAACAGAAATTGAAATATTTGGAATGCAAGGAATACCTCCTGAAATTTTAGCAGCGCATTATGGAGAAGGTAAACTTTTCTTTTCATGAATATTTATCACTTACAAGCATTCGTCTCTTCACTTAAGTGCTAAATCATGATAAACTCCTTTTGATGTTATGCTGATGCTATATATGATGTCATATTTCATATTGTTAATTTTTTATGGTGTCATCCTTTCATTCTCAATGAAACTTTTTTCTTGCACATCATAATGACTCTTATCATTATGATGTTCATGATCATTTTACTACAATCTTTATTGTACTAGGAATGGTCTCTACAAGGAATGCCAAAGGAAATACATGCAAATTTTGCTTGTTTATGATGTTAGCTTGACAATTTTTAAATTCGTCTCGCAGAAGAAGATGCCTCATCAAAAATGGCTAAAGTAGATGTGCCTTCTACTGGACTTGTTAGTGGTATGGTACCTAGACCATTGGGCATGGGATATCCTCCTCCACAAGTTTATGGTGCAATGCCGCCAGTGTAAGATTCCTCAACATACACCTATATTAATTGATATACTTCATATTATTTTTCATGTTTTTGCTAAAAATTATTAGTATATGAAAGTCAGATTTTGTCGCAAGAAATATGAGTATTTAGATGAGAAGGTGTTACTACAGTTTTTATGCACGTTACGAGCATATTTCATACTTCCTTTCTGAAATTAGGTTCTCTCTTTACCAGTTACAATGCAGCTCAAATGGGAATTCAACCTCCAAGATGGCCTGTTGCTACTCAGCCACAGCCATGGTTTCCACCTCCAGCGGTATCTGTTCCTCCAATACCTGCTGGTCTGGCACCACAGCAACCATTGTTTCCTATTCAGAATGTGGGAGCTTCTTTGACAGCCACTAACACACCTGGAACTCAACAACCATTTCAAGTAGGCCCGCCTGGTTTGTCCACATCCACACCACTTTCAGTATCTCAACCTCTATTTCCTATTGGCGTTAGTGCCAGTAACACAGCAGCACAAAGCTCACCATTTTTGTCAAGTACTCTTCCTGGAGCGTTGTCTTCAAGTTCTCCTACAATACTGAAGGGTCAATACGATGCAAATTCCTTATCTAATTTGGGAACAGGTATGACTATAATTCTTACAGCAATGGAAATTGAAATTTTTTCCTGTTGTTAAGATTACTCATTACACTTGATGTTATTGATACCATTCATCTGATATATTTCCTTTGGGAGATCAAGCATTACTTATATGGAATGTAGACTAGTGACGCGTATCTTTCTAAGTCTTAGATGTGGTTGAGCCAAATTGTTTCTAATGATACTAGCCATTATTATTATATAAATATTTAATTCTTTTTGTATATCATTCCCTGAGTTTAGAATCTCTAGATGAAATCTTCTCAGAGTTATGCAGAAAATCTTTTGATTGCATGTGTGCTAACTAACATCTAGGTAGAGTGTCTAAAAGGCGATGAGCTCTACCTCACTAGATGGGATGGATGTTGAGGTCTGCAGGTCTCAGGTTCAGGACCAGCCTATGGTTTTCAATAAAAAAAGGTCAAGAAATGATAGTGTCCTAACTTAGTTATTTACATCTCTACATATGTGATATGATATGCGTTTCTAGCACAGTACTTCCAGGTGTTTGGATTTCTGACTTAGGGAGGCATGCCATACGACCGTGAATGGTTGGGAGTGACCAAGTTTTCAATAGAGCCTTTATTCTTACAGTTCTACTCAATACCTCTCTCTTCTGACGTGGAATGATGGCCGCTCAGTTATCATATCTAAGTCTACCTTCCTAGAGTTCAAGTTAATTGTCTAATCTTTTGCGGGGTATGTCATTAGAAATTTTTTAACTCTTGAAATAGATAGAAGTGGTTGATACAATCCCATCTATTTTTTTCCTTTTATTACAAAGATGATCACTGTTTGTTTTACTTAAGTAAGTTGCAAGTAATTTGCTTGGTCAAAATCAACATATTTATATGGTGTAGCTCGTTTTTCAAAAGTTGGAGAAGTCTATTTTTTTTAAATGAAACTTAAAGCTAGCTGATTTGGGATCTCTCCAAACAGATAGATACTGAAAAACCAGCTTAAAAAAGCTACTTCACCGAAAGTAATCCCTCCTACACACCCTCATAATGAGATAACATGTTAAAAAGATGAGTAGCTTGAAAAATCAATACGCTTAAGTTAACTTGCTGTTTGTAGTTATAATCTCTGAACAGAGACCCTCTTATCAGTCTCCATCTCCTCTCAAGTATGGGTTTCAATATCAACCATCAGCAAAAGTTTCCAGGAAATTGCTTTATTTAAAGTTTTAAGCTAATTGGTTGTGGCTAACATATATGTAGCATTTATCATTCCAACTAATGTGGTTTTCCTTCTTCGTGAAGAAGAAGAAAGAAATGGCTTTTCTTGGATAAGCTGTAGTTGTGTAGCATTTCAGTAGAATAGCACGTCATTTGATTATTAGTTTCTGGCCTTAAATCTTTAATTAAATAATCAGACGATATGTAAACAACAACTACTCCTCCACCCCCACCCCGACCCCCCATGCCAAAAAAAAAACACCCACCCATTGTGCCATGCACATATTGCATACTAAGATCACAGTAAGAAGAAAGTAAAAATGTACAGAGGAAAAAGCAGCAAGTCAGCATCATTCACATACACACAAACATATGAAAAAGAAAGAAAGAAAGAACGGAGAAAAGAAAAGGAAGAAAGAAAAGTAGATCTTTGGAGTCATATTTAATATCTTGTACCTTTTCAATGCTGCAGGAGGGGGTGCGTCTTATATCAATCCACATTCGTATGCTTCTGGACCGAACACTGGAGTTGCAATTGGCCCGCCACCCGTGATCTCCAATAAGGCTCCTACATCTCAGCCAGCAACCAATGAAGTTTACTTGGTTTGGGATGATGAGGCAATGTGCATGGTCAGTCTTAAAATGCATAGTAGCCTTATTTTAATGCTTATCATATAATGTTTATGTTCATCATAATATCCTGAATTTTGCTGTGTTGTACAGGAGGAAAGAAGAATGTCCCTGGGAAAATATCAGGTGCATGATGAAACTAGCCAGGTAAGTCATTGCCGCATTTTTTTTTCCATTCCGTTCAAATGGATGGCATCCTGTTTGCAAATCCAAACTGATAGGTAGGCAAAATTTTGCCTCTTGGAGTATTTTCTTTGATAAAATTATATTTGGAATTGTGCAATTTGATAACATCTTGGAGAGCAGTTCAACTACAAAATTAGGTCTACATGCATACATTGAGAAGATTTTAGAGCCATTGCTACTAGAAAGTAATAATAGACGAGATGAGATAATATATTATATATACAACCATTTGGTAGATGATAATCAGAATGCTACTGCTATGTGAGCCGACATTTATATATTACAAGTAGGTATTCATGTCATTCTTTCTGCTAGTTAGTGTTACAAAACTAACAAACTTTGTGCTGCAATGCTTCGAGGGGTTCTCAACCTAGCACTGGGCGACAATGTGTATGTATTGTGCTTTGAAGTAGAAACTTTTTATTATTCATTTTTTTCTCCATGGTATTCATTCTCCCTATTGATTCTTTAATGGGCGAGTGGGGTTTGTGTGGAACAACAAGATTTGTAAGCCGGCAGGTTTTTTTACCAATTCAATTCGTAGCATTTCTTGTTATCTGTTTATGATCACAGTTGCGACCAGACTTTTGGTTACAGGTCAGCTTTCATTCAGCCGATAAGTTTGCTACCTCAGTAATCATATTAGCATCTATAGATTCTATCATCGGCGGATGGGCATACATAACATTGTTTTTATTGATGTTCTTCCTTTTCACTATTGTTTCCAGATGAATTCCATAGATGCAGCCATAGACCGAAGGATATCTGAAAGCAGGCTTGCTGGTAGAATGCCATTCTAGTTTCTTTTCACAAAATTGGAGCTCGTTCAAGTCAGCTCGTTACATCCTTTACATTTTGGGAGTAGCCATACAATTCAATTGGGACATGTTCAAGATTGCAAAATCATCTTATTATTGGTTGGATATATATTCCTTGTAGGTGTATCGAGGTGAGAGTCCAGAGCTATTCTTTTTTCTTTGTTGAGGTACTAGGAATGTGCTGCTTGATGAGAGGTTTGCGCATTCCTTGCTTTATTTAACTGATCCAGATGTTTCATGTGAGAGACGTATCTGTAACTTATCAATCTTTTTCTTCTAAAGGCTGTTTGTTAAAGATATTTTGAATGCATATATCCGTTCTCAGACTCTGTGCTACTTTGATGATTCTAAATTGTATGGTCTTTTGAACAAGTACTCTGTTGAACCTTAAGGGCACATGCTTGGCAAAATTCCTCAAAAAAAAAAAGAGCTAGGATTGATGTTGGCCCAGTTTTAAGGTAAACTGCTTCTTGTTCTATCAAAGAGAAGGGAGGGGGAGGGGTGGATTTGAACAAAAACCATTTTGGGGCATCCTTTTGTCTCTGGCCTGGTTTTTGCTAATAATAAAAATAAGCTCAAAACTGTTTCAAGATCGAACACTCCTGGTTCAGTTTTAAGGATCAAGGATTTGCCACTTGAAAATGCGATTCCAAGAACTGTCGAATCTTTTGAGTGAACAGCTTCATCTGTACGTAATGCGGTACTTGAAATAATGTCATTCGGAAATGCGGATCGAATTCTTCTTGGGTGCAGGATTCTGTCAGAGTCCTTGGTAGGGTGAAGGGAGGGGCCACTCCCACCCCTGTTGCCCAAAAGCTGGAGATTTTTTTTTACTCTTTTATACTTTAGCTAGTGTGCTGTGCACCCCCATCCAAATAGCACGGCCCCATTTTTTTAAATACTGTATTTTAAACTTTGTCTTCCTCTAAATTTTGATATATTTAATTTAATTATAGTGTGCTTAAAATTAGAAATCACATCTATTTTGTTATACTTAAAGAAGAATTCAAGTTTTAATACATTTGATTTAAAAATCATATCTGCTCTGCTATACTTAAAGAAGGATCTAAGTTTTTAATACGTTAAATTTAAAAATCATATTTACTCAATCCAAGTTTTAATACATTTTGACTTGCTTTACTGTTTATGATACAGTAAAATACTATAGTATGAATAGTAAATTTAAGTAAGGAAGAGCATATTGATCTATTTTTATGCTACCGGCGTATTAGCGTATTACTGTAGCATAGATAATAGATCTGCCTTGCTATTCATGTTACAGTGCTTATTACTGTAGCATAAGAAAGTATTGTGCTCTACGTTGCTAAGCCCATCTCCCAACTCGTCCTTTCCTACGTCATTAACACATATAAAAAGTCCTAATAGCTTTCGCATAGAGCCTCCACAAATCCTCTTTTTCAGGATGATTCTTTTATTTTATTTTATTTTTCAGATATACATAATTTCCCTTGGAGTATTTAAATGATCGGAATGCTTGCATAAATTTCATGCAGTGAAAAATCAATAACCATTTTATGGTAGTGTTTTCTTTTCTAAAATAATGTATGAAAGATTCTATGCAGTAGGCAATAAAGAGCCATTCGCGTGATTAACTAGTAACATTTGTATTGTAACCATAAGTGTATATATAGGCAGGTATATATTAATCGTATATGTGCTGTGTATGTGGGGTTTATCAGTACGCACCGACATTAAGTATACTAGTTACCGTGGGGTACGTGTAATGCACGTGCCAAATTTAATTGAGAGTTTATGCAAAAGAATGCTATATCTTATATATGCAGGATTTAGATTAACAAATGCTATATTTATATAATTAAGTTTTATGTGCAACTTTTATAGTAATGATCAGTATGTATGGAGATAATAGTCAATATCCAAAGTATTTTAAGATTTTGAAATCACTACATTTATAACAAACTCAGGTTAAGGTAAAGTGTATATAAATCCCTCATCTATACCTTCAGTTCCACCTAACCCCCTAAGTTATTTATTAGCACATAGCACTCTTCCCTTAAGAATTGAGGGGGCTTAAATGCTAATAAATTATCTAATTGAAGGTATATATAAGGGAGTTTTGTGCAACTAACCCTTTAGTTTATTATATCTTTGCATTTTTTACTTTTTCCCGGTTTTTAAAATCATATATTTTGTTTCAAATCATATTGAACCTTTGAAGATAAGTTGTACATCAACCTCTCATGGATAATCAATTCCTCTAATTACCAACTTCCATAACTATATTGATTGTAGTACATGCTAGAGGAACCTTGTTCCACTAATGAGGAATTGTTATGTGAATTTACTTGCTCATTGAGCAAATTCCACGACTACCCCAACCAATAGGATAGCGACACATGTACCGTCTGATTTGCTTAGACAATTGGCATAAAATATTACCCCTAACTTAGGTAAAGGTACTTCATACTTTTACCTAAACTTAGCACCACAAAGCTTGCTTGATGAACCCTTTTCTCTAAAACCACGTTTTTATCTTTGATAACTCTGAATTTTTTAAACACTGTAATACCACAAAAATTATAAACATTTAAGGTTTAATACCACAAAGATTTACATTTTTAAACAATGATACCTTAAAGTTTACATATTTTAGCTTTGATGCTCTATCCCAATTTTAGGGTATCAAAGTGATCAAAGCAAACCTTCGTATGTCAAAATTTAAAAAGTACAAAATTTATCATAACAAAGTGTCAGAAAAAAAAATTGTATGGAATTATTGTAGGTTTGAAGGAGTAATATTGAATATTGTAGATTTTGTGTGTCGAAGCTCAAAGAAGTAAAGTGAAATAAGGTGTTTAGGTCATTGACGGCTTAATGAGCAATTTCAAAGATTTAGGGAATTAATATGGAGTTACTGTAGATTGATGGACTAACATGGAAATGTTCTCAATTAAACTCTGGCCACTGTAAGAACAAGAGGAGATTCAAGTTCCTCCAATTTTCTAAACGCAACACCTTTGTTTGTGATTTATGCAGGTTAGACTGTTGGTAGGTGGTTCATTTGTTCAGATGCTATTGACTCTCCTTATTAATGCTGAAAAATATTTTGAAACTCCACCGAAACTCTGCATCCATCCTCCCCTGCTTGTTCCCGGGTCACATACTTCAATTTTGTGCAACAACTATAGGGAGAAGGCACGTGCAATGCACGTGCACTCCTTGCTGGTTTTTTTTAAAAAAAAAAAATTAAAATGCCTGCAGATTCAGTAAACAAAATTTGCTTGAATCTCTCAATCCAATACAAGCACAAATTCATATTTTCACCTTACGGTATCGTTTGGCAAAGGGTTAAGTGAGGAGTTAAAAGAGACTTAACCATTTTTTAACCCGCCAAACACAAAAAATCTATACAACAACAACAACATGATTTTTGTTGCATATACATAAAATATTTTTATTTTCAATTTCTACATAAACTATTACAATGAAATTGAAAAAAAAAACTTGTCCAAAAAATAAGCCCAGGCAGTTGATCGCAATAAAAAGCTGTTTAGACATAGTTTATGTATAAATCAACAATAAAAAATAATTTATATAGGATAACTCTACTTTAAAAGTGATCATTTCAACCAAAACCCTGTAGCACGGGACGAAGCTCAATAATTGAAGTCGACGTGGGGTGGGGGGGCGACAGAGAATGAATGGGGGGGTTGACAATAGAGATGCGTAGCAGTAGGCATCGACAGTAGTGATGGAAAGAAAACACAAGACGATGTAATACAAATATGTCATCATGGGATGACCGATGACTACCCTCCCCCTATAAAAAAAAAAAAAAAAATCTTGGAACAGTCCATCGAAAATAAAGAGAGAAGCAGCAAAAGGGGTCGAAAAGCGCAGAGGAGTAGCTCGTTTAGGTGCCACAAAAATAGCAACTAAAAGGTGGGGCAGGGGAAAGGTGACCGTTGATGGAAATGGCAAAAACCAAAAAAAAATCCGAGGGGTGAAAATCTAAAATATTATTATTCCATATCAATGCGATCTCTATGAATAGATCTCTCCCTGGCCTCGTACGCCGTGCCGCGTTTGATTATTTGTACGCCAAAGTGGAAGGAGGAGAAGTGCCACATCAACGATGTAACAGGATTGGACGTATGAACCCCTGCTGCCTCACACGTTGTCATCCCTCTTTCCTTGCCCCCCCTGCCCTGCCTCATAAAGAAAGTTAATTAGGGGTGTTTGTTTCAAAAAAAAAAAAAATTTATACACGGTAGCTTACAAATTGGGGAAGTTTTTAAAATAGACCATTTTTATTTAATATTTAACAAAATAGATAATTTTGTTAAATATTTAGCAAAACAGTCATCTTTTTTACCAATAGGTTGATTTTAAAAAACAGGGCTCAGAAAACATACGGGACTACTAGTGCTGTATGTTTAGAGCCAACTTAATCACCGCCATTTTGAAAAACAAGGCTTGTTTTTTCAAAATCGATATTTTTTTGGCCTATTGGTCAAAAAGAGGTCTATTTTGCTAAATATTTAACAAAGTGATCTATTTTGCTAAATATTTAACAAAAGTGGTCTATTTTAAAAAATTCCCCTTACAAATTCTAGTATGAAAAATTTGAGTTTTTTTTGAGTACCATGACCTATGTTTGATTCAAAATAAATTTTAGAATATTGAATACCCAAATAATAAGAAAATTAATATATTATACCATTTGTGAAATCCACTCTTCGCGAGAGAGAGAAGATGATTTAAGTTGGATCTCTCCCAACCCGTGTCCAGCTCATCAAGCTTTACACTGATCCTGAAAAATCAATTTTCTAGGGTTACCGCTTTCTGTCTCCCTCTTCTTTCTTTTACCGACCGTCTCATTTTCCGCGCGAAAACCCTAGATGTTGCAGATAAGTATCTCAAGCTAACTCTCTCACTACCCCCTCCTCCATCACCACACCCATCATCATCATCATCATCATCGTCATCTCCTCCTCCTCCTCCTCCCCTATAAATAAATTACCCATCGCTCACCCCCTCCCTCCCAAATCCGAAACATCCAAACGGCCAATCCCCCGACGATGAACACCGCCGCCGCCGCCGCGCCCCCCTCAACCTCGTCGTCAACAGTGGAAATGGACAGCCGCGTGTGGCGCCGCCTCCCCCTCCCTCTCCTCGACCGCGTCCTCGCCCTCCTCCCTCCCCCCTCCTTCTTCCGCTGCCGCTCCCTCTCCAAGCGCTTCTACTCCCTCCTCTTCTCCGACTCCTTCCTCAGCCTCTCCCTCTCCCTCCCCTCCCCCGCCTCCTTCCTCTTCTTCCCCTCCCCGCCCTCCCCCTCCTCCGCCTTCCTCTTCCTCCCCTCCTCCCTCTCCTGGCACCGCCTCCCCCTCCCCCCAGGCGGCGCGGCCCCCTCGGCCTCCTCCTCCGGCGTCCTCCTCTTCCTCTCCCCCTCCCCGGGCCCCAAGTCCGTCACCCTCCTCAACCCCCTCCCCGGCCTGGCGGTCTCCCTCCCCCCCTCGCCGCGCCCCCGCCTGCTGCCGTCGCCCGGCCTGTCCGTCACCCCCACCTCCCTGACCGTCCTCCTCGCCGGCGACGACATGGTCTCCCCCTTCTCCGTCAAGAACCTCTCCTCCGAGCTGTTCCTCGCCGACGCCTCGGCCGGCGTGCTGTCGCCCTGGTCCCTCCTCAGCCCCCTCCCCCGCCTCTGCTCCCTCCACCCCCACTCCCCCATGGCCTCCCTCCGCTCCGGCCGCCTCTTCTACTCCCTGACCTCCTCCCCCTTCGCCGTCCTCGCCTTCGACGTCGCCACCAACGCCTGGACCAAGATCCAGGCCCCGATGCGGCGGTTCCTCCGCTCCCCGAGCCTGACCGTCCTCGACCGGAAGCTGGTCATGGTGGCGGCGGTGGAGAAGAGGAGGCTGGCGGTGCCGAGGAGCGTTAGGGTCTGGGAGCTGCAGCAGCAGGGCGACGACGGGGGAGGGTGGGTCGAGGCCGAGAGGATGCCGGCGGAGTTCCACAGGCAGTTCGAGGAGGCCGAGGCGGGGAGGGGGTTCGAGTGCGTCGGCAGCGGGGGGTTCCTGGCGGTGACGGTGGCGGGGTCGGCGGACGTGGCGCTGTTCTGTTCCCGGAGGAGGGAGTGGACGTGGGCCCCCCGGTGCCCGTTCGTCGTCGGCGGCGGCGGGGGGCTGAGGGGGCTGGCGTACGAGCCGAGGCTGGCCACGCCCGCGCTGGGGCTGATTGATCCGGCGGCGGCGGCGGCGGCGGCGGCTGCTGTTTGATCAGGGACCAACGGGTAGTTAGTTAACGGTCAGGTTAGTTAGGTTAGTTATGTTGGTTGGCGGTTGTAGCTCATAACTGGAATGTACGTGGTACCGTACGTGCTAGTAACATTAATTGCATCAGGTATGTCTTTTTAGGGTTTCGTTGGTGCTTGCTTTTCAAGGGGCCGGGGAGAGAGACACATATCTGAAATATATATATCTGTGGTTTACTTAATTGTGACTTAGCTTTTGTTAATTAGTATGCATGGATACATTATTTTTCTTGATGCTTTTTAGTGTATAATTGGTAATGTGATTTTAAATTAGTATATATTGAAACATTACTTGTTCTTGATGCTTTTTATTGTGTAATTGGTAATGTGCATGATTTCAAGGTAAGATATAGCGTGAAGATGTTATTGTTGCTTCTTACTTTCTACCAACTTAGGCCCCGTTTGGTAAAGGGTTAATGAAGAGGGGTTAAAGAGAAGGATTAATGTACTTAGCCCATTTGATAATCCGAAGGACTAAATTATTAACCCGTTAAATAAGTTTTATTTTAGCCCTTATGATCAGTTTTAGTGTTTGGGAATAACAATGATTTTGACTATTTTCTTTATAATTAGAAGGGTTAACTCTTATTCCATCTAAATATGAGTATTAGTAAACCCCTCATTTTGAGGGGTTAACTCATTTTAACCCCTCTAGAGGGGTTAACTTAACCCTTCTATATTTTTTATGTTTGGCAAACTATGGAGGGTTAACTCACTTTAACCCTTATATAGATTTATTGTGTTTGGCAGGTTAAGAAGGGGTTAAGTCTCCTTAACCCCTCACTTAACCCTTTGCCAAACGGTACCTTAAAGACTAATGTTTTGTAACAATTCAACTTTTTATTTATTTATTTATTTATTTATTAGTTTTGTAGATAAAGTTTTTTTTTTTTTGACAAGGCAAAAAACATATTTATACCTAAAAGGTAATTGCAACTGCATTACTGTGTTAAACTACTTTCATGCATGCTTCATATGAGAAAGAGAAATATTGTGAGGTGCTATTTCCTTAACATTTTAAAAATTGATGACTCCTCAAGGAACAATTTTCTCTCTTAATGGTGGAAATGGTTTAGAAAAGTATAATATAGTTAAAATGTTATTCTTAACTAAAATCAGTAGTAAGATTAATAGACTTCTATTATATCACCAAATGACAAATCTATATATGTGGGAGTTAGTTGTATGCACAAACAGCCAGCACTTTTGTCTGTGTTTCTCTTCCCATACGCTAACTGTGTGCTTTTGACTTTTGAGGTTGATCTGTGTTTGGCTTTCATGGAGCAAATTAACATCTTTGATAACATACTTAATTAAAGAAAGCATCAGGGGAGCTTAATTTACTAGTTAATTTATCATTTGATTAAAAAAACTGAAAGAAGGATATTTTTCTTTCCTCCCAGCTAGGCAAAATTTATATACATGAGTACTTGACACATGGAGATCTAAATATTCCTCTGCTTTTTTGGGTGCAATGCAAGGGAAGAAAAGGAATAATTCAATTCATCTCCCACCTTTTGGTAACATGAACGAAGTCCAATGTAGGCACCTAGTTTCATTTTTGGATTTTTAACAAATATTTATTCCTTTTTTTGTGGTATTTTGACAATAAGATGGAGTTTTCCCTGAGAGGAAAGAAAATAAGCTTCTTTCACTTATTATTATTATTATTATTATTATTATTATCACATGATAAATTAGTAAACTAATAGAA
>BQKN01059745.1:5650-24383 GCA_022839385.1 Asparagus kiusianus
GAGGAAATTTCTAGTTTTCCTCGATATTGGATCTGTTTGGGTTGTTTCATTTTAACCGAAACTGTTTGGGCATGTTTACTATTTTTGCGTACTTCTATGTGAATGAGGAGTCGCCTCAAATATCTAATATTAGAAATTTATGTTTATTTTGAATCTCTACATGTGAGATGACTTGCGGACATGAGCCTAGGTTAGCACATCGAGGCACGTGTGAAAGTAGTGTATATGCATCTTATCATATATTTCATTTAGTCTATGTGTTGGACAATTATTATGTGTAGTCCATGTGTTGGACATTCATTTCTCAGTCCATGTGTTGGACAATTTACATATACAGTCTATGTGTTGGACATCCACTACATCTAGTTTTAGTCCATGTATTGGATACCAGTTTAGACCTTGAGTATGACACTTATACTTGCATAGGCTGGACATGACACTTATGTGAGTTGTGACATGACATAGTATTTTAAGTTCTGAGATGGGTTGTCTTCTTTTTATTATTGTTCCTGTATTAGATTTTGGGTTTGGTGTTTAGGGATTTACAATTTGAGATACAAGGTATATACATGAGGGTTTTCTTGTTTGGATTATTTCGCTCGACGTACCTATGCTCGTGTTGTAATTTCCTAAATACTAAAATCCTTTTATTGTTAGGGATTTACAATTTGAGCTACAAGGTATATACATGATGGTTTCCTTGTTTGGATTATTTTGCTCGACGTACCTATGCTTGTGTTGTAATTTCCTAAATAGAATCAGTGATTTTATGTATATATATGTATTAACTGTATTTTCTGTATACAACGAGCCCTATCCCTTAGGGTTGGTTGTGATGTTGCTCTCTAGAGCTTTGATGCTCGTTGTCCCTCCCCTTTCAGGTAACGAGCCAGGTGCACGGAGAGTCGCAGGTTGATGGCGATGCACTTTAGTGATTCAGGTGTCTATTTTAGTTATATTTTTCTTTTGAGCTCCACTGTAGACTATTGATTAGACATTTGAGGATTTTATTCTAGAAGTTGTAAAGGCTGTGTGTCTTATTTCCTCTTATTCAGACATTTTGTATTTGAGACTTGTTGAGAAACTCCAGTTTATTTATTTCAGACATTGACTTGTATTTTAGTATGTTAGGTAATGAAATATAAATTTTGATCTCTATTATTTTATCAGTTGATTCTTTTATTATCTTTTACTTGCTTCGGTACCTGCACAGTTATTGACTCCACTATTGCGATAATAATTATGATGGTAAAACATGTTATTATATGGTGTGGTGCATGATAGGTTTGACATTCTTGGTTTCAGATTGGACTGCAGCCTTGTGTGAACCCAGGGGCGCCACAACTATCGACCGCGGGCGGTCGACCGATGGGGGATTTTTTTTCTGCTTTTGTCCTGTTATGCTTAGGTTTGTGTGGCTGGCAAAATATCTGGGTTATAGGGGTTTGTTATACACTAAGATTGGTATACATGAGTTGACTTCAAACATGAGTCTTAGATTTATTCACCGGAGCATGAGGGTGAATGGTATATATGTGATTTTTGACATTATTTGCATATTACAATCCTCATGTTGGACTATAAGCTATCAAGTCCTCCTGTCGGACTATAAACTATCAAAGTCCTCGTGTTAGAATATAATCATGAAAGTCCTCGTGTTGGACTATAATCCACTACAGTCCTCGTATTGGTCTTTAATCTATTGCAGATCATACTTTGGATATTTATTTATTGCAGACCATGAGTTGGGTATGTAATTGACATATGACAGGTCATTGATATTTTGGTTGGAGATAAAGTTATTACTACATGTTGTAGCTTTTGAATTTGGTATTTAGCTATTTACAATTTGAGCTAAGGGAGGCGTACCTATGCTCGTGTTGTAAATTTCTAAACATCAAACCTCTATTTTATTTTTACAGCCGATGTTTGGCTATCTATATGTATTATTAGATATTTTCTTATTCTTCTAGCCCTTTCCCCTGGGGTTGGTTGAGATGTTACTAGCTATAGCGCTTTGACGCTCGTTGTTTCCCCACTTTCAGGTAATGAGCCAGGTGCACGGAGAGCCGTAGCTTGATGGAGTTATTCTAGTTACCATTTTTAATTTTTACTAGTAGTTTATGTCAGAACTCCACAATAGATGTATTTATAAAACATTTAGAGTTTTTATTCTAGTTGTGTATAGGCAATGTTCCTTAATATCATTTCATTTGATTCTTATATCGAGACATTTGTATTCAGTTTCAGATATTATATTTTTAGAAACTTATCCATTTATATCAGTGGTAGTGATTATTCTTCTGCGTATCTGTTGTTTAGTTTCCTTTCTGTATACTCTCTTTTGTCTGTTTTGTACCTACACCTGTTGTTGATTTTACTAGATAGGTAGTGACTGTGATGGTGAAGCATGTCATAGCATGGTGTTTGGTGCTTGACAGGTTTGATATTCTTAGTTTTACCTTGGACTGCGGTCTTATTGAAACTATGGGCGTCACAATGACATTTAGCCAACACAAAATTATTTACCATACAATTGAGACAACTAAAAAATGGTAAAAATTCGAGGGATATTGCCTATGAAACCTTGAATTTTGGCCTCAATGATATTATTTGCCAATGAGCCAAAACAACAAAAAATAGCTAAAAATTGAGGGTTATAGCTCATGAAATCATAAAATTTAGCATCTGTAATATTATTTGCTAGCGGGTCAAGATGACTAAAAATGACCAAAAATCGTGGGATATAGTTTACAAAATCATGAAATTTGCCTTCCTAAGATTACTTGCCACCGCGTCGAAATGACTAAAATGACTAAAAATTATGGGTATTACTCATGAAATTGTGAATTTTAGCCTCCCTAAAATTATTTACCATTGTGTCAAAAATGACTAAAATGGCCAAAATTCATGGGTTATAGCTCACGAAATCATGAATTTTAGTTTCTGCCAAATTATTTTCTAACTT
The DNA here is from genome assembly GCA_022839385.1 of Asparagus kiusianus. Lineage (NCBI taxonomy): Eukaryota > Viridiplantae > Streptophyta > Magnoliopsida > Asparagales > Asparagaceae > Asparagus > Asparagus kiusianus. The sequence goes on from BQKN01059745.1 coordinate 8,619, forward strand.
GTCAAACAACAAAAAATGTTCAAAATTATAGGTTATAGCTCATGAAATCGTGAATTTTACTTCTGCAAAATTATTTGCTAGTGGGTCAAAATATCTAAATTTGACCAAAAATTGCGGGTTATGGCTCACAAAATTATAAAATTAAGCCTCTGCGAAATTATTTGCCTGCGGGTTGAAATGAATAAAAATAGTTGTAAAACCCCGTAAAATACTGTGAATGAATTTTTTTTATTGTGAAATATATGTTTATATCATAGATGAATGTGATAACAAGTGTTTGGGGATCAAACGAGTGTATTTATATGAGAAAGATCGAGTGATAAGACCAGCACACAAACAACAGGCACCAACAGGAAATTTCCTTTGCGACGACCGTGGCGGTCAACCGTCGGGCGCGCTGCAGAGGCAGAAAGCTTCTATCTCTTGTGCGGTCGATCGGGGCGGTCGACCGTACATAGTTTTGCCAGTTTTGCCAGTTTTTCCCAGTTCGAGCCTTATTGGGCTTTGGGTCAAGTTTGTGGGCTCATATATATAATATTATATTCGTGAGAGCTTCTTCTTCACCACAGAAAACCCTAGCAGCCTCCTCCTTCCCTCTTGCAAACCCTAACCCCTTCTCCTTGGTGATTTCGGCTGATTTTGAAGAGTTTGAGCGGGATCTAGCGGTTTTCGGCATAGGAGGATATTTTTCCAGCGTTTTTTGGAGTTGCTCATCATCCCTCAGGCGAGTTTCATCTTGCCCAACCCTATAGCCGTGTTTTTAAATGTTTTAGTAATGTTTTTAATGTCATTTGTGAGCCTAACATACTAGATTATGTATAAAAATCGATCTATATGTTGTACTTTTGCAACGAGAACGTGTTTTCAGTTAATAAAGCTCACCCACAAAATTCTTAATATAGATCTAGATCTAAGTTTATTTCTAACAATAGTTTTGTAAGAAAGATTTTTGTTTTTGAAGATTTCGACACGAAAGTTACATGTTTAAGATTTGATTCGTTTTATCTATAGTGATTAGACTGAAATTCACATGTTCTAGTAACACTAAATCACTTATGAAGGATTGATAATGTATATAAACGTCGCTTGAAAGTTTTTGGATCAAACCATGCAGAACAGAAACCTGAACTAGGGTTTCTGCTTTTACGCGGTCGACCGTAGCGGTCGACCACGTGTCGTACACAGAAGCAGTAAGCTTCTACTATAGTCACGGTCGACCACGGGCGGTCGACCGCTGGGGGATTTTTTTTGCTTTTGTCTTGTTGTGCTTAGGTTTGTGTGGCTGGCAAAATATCTGGGTTATATGGGTTTGTTATACACTAAGATTGGTATACATTAGTTGACATCAGACATGAGTCTTAGATTTATTCACCGGAGCATAAGGGTGAATGGTATATATGTAATTTCTGATACTATTTACATGTTACAGTCCTCATGTTGCACTATAAGCTATCAAGTCCTCGTGTTGGACTATAAACTATTAAAGTCCTCATGTTGGACTATAAACTATCAAAGTCCTCTTATTGGACAATAATAATCAAAGTCCTCATGTTGGACTATAATCCACTACAGTCCTCGTGTTGGACTTTAAGCTATTACAGATCATACTTTAGATATTTATTTATTGCAGACCATGAGTTGGGGATGTAATTGTCATATGTCAGGTCATTGATATTTCAGTTGGAGATAGAGTTATTACTCCATGGTGTAGCTTTTGAATTTGGTATTTAGCTATTTACAATTTGAGCTAAGGGAGACATACCTATGCTCGTATTGTAAATTTCTAAACATCAAACCTCTATTTTATTTTTATGGTCGATGTTTAGCTATCTATATGTATTATCAGATATTTTCTTATCCTTCTAGCCCTTTCCCCTAGGGTTGGTTGAGATGTTACTAGCTATAGCGCTTTGACACTAGTTGTTTCCCCACATTCAGGTAACAAGCTAAGTACACGGAGAGCCGTAGCTTGATGGAGTTATTCTAGTTACCATTTTTAATTTTTACTAGTAGTTTATGTCAGAAATCCACAATAGATGTATTTATAAAACACTTGAGTTTTTATTCTCGTTTTGTATAGGCAATGTGCCTTATTATCATTTCATTTGATTCTTATGTCGAGACATTAGTATTCAGTTCAGATATTATATTTTTAGAGACATAATCATTTATATCAGTGGTAGTTGTTATTCTTCCGAATATCTGTTGTTTAGTTTCCTTTCTGTATACTCTCTTTTACCTGTTTTGTACCTACACCTGTTGTTGATTCTACTAGATAGGTAGTGACTGTGATGGTGAAGCATGTCGTAGCATGGTGTTTGATGCTTGACAGGTTTGACATTCTTAGTTTCACCTTGGACTACAGTCTTATTGAAACTATAGGCGTCACAATGATATTTAGCCAATACAAAATTATTTACCATACAATTGAGACAACTAAAAAATGGTAAAAATTCGAGGGCTATTGCCTATGAAACCTTGAATTTTGGCCTCAATGATATTATTTGCTAATGAGCCAAAACAACGAAAAATAGCTAAAAATTGAGGGTTATAGCTCATGAAATCATAAAATTTAGCATCTGTAATATTATTTGCTAACGGGTCAAGATGACTAAAAATGACCAAAAATCGTGGGTTATAGTTAACAAAATCATGAAATTTGGCCTTCCTAAAATTACTTGCTGTTAGACCCTAGAGGGGGGATGATTAGGGTCTTATACTAATCTAATACGATTTAAATACCAATTAAAATTACTTAACAAATATATTCTTGTAAGATAGGTATACGAGAGATATAAGCAAGAATAAGCAATGTGAACAACAAGATATATCCTACCAAATAGATATACAAGATGATATATGCAAGGATATGTAAACTAACACAAGGGTAAACAATATGACTACAAATGTGATAGGGCAAAGTGATCAACAAGCAATACACAATGGCGATGTAAGATATGAACATGAAAACAAGTGTGCCAATGCAATCACAAACAAAGGATATGTTTACGAGGTTCGGTCTCCACGACCTACGTCCCCGCTCCTCACCTCGAGGAGATACTCCACTATCACAGCCGGGTTTTCTACGTTCACCCGAATAACGTTTACACCACACAATACGGTTTTCTAGTTTACCGAAAACTCTACAATCAACACTCTTGCAATCCCACTCTACACCCTCTCAAGTGTTGGACCTAGCCGTGTCTCCCTCAAGTGCTCGGTTACAACCTCTCCCTAGGTTCGTCAACCAACGCCACTCCTCTTAGGACGATCCCCGACTCTCACCACACACTCCTCTCAGTGTACAAGTGTATACAAAGTGTATCCTCACAGATTAAGCACAATAAGTGATTGTTCTCTAAACAAGGTGAGAACTCAATTAGGCACAACTCTAAGTCACAAACCCCACAATCCAAAATATACTATGAATGTAAATACTATAAGCTCAATAGGTTGTGTGTGAACAAAGAGATAAAACAATATAAACTCAATATGAAATCTTGCTTATGAAATTAAGAACAAACTTATAAAATGCTAGAATTGAGTTTAAGGAAACTTCTCTATAGATGATAAGAGAGAGGGAGAAGAATGAATGCTCAAACACCAAGGATGATCTCCACTTGCTCTTGTGAAATTTGCTCCACAAACCAAACTCTTGTAAATGCTTAAAAGCTTTTTAAACAAACACTAAACCCTTAAACAAAAACTTGTAAACCTCTTAAAAACTTTTCTCTTGTTAGGTATGAGAGGTAAATGCAATGGGGGTATTTATAACAACCCAAGACATCAGCCAAAACCCCCCAAGGAAAAGACAAAGAGCCCAAAAAAAAATCAGATCAGAAAATAGCCGTTAGAGAAAGCAACGGTCATATTGGCAGAGCGGCGGTCGACCGGAAATTCTGGCGGTCGACCGAATCGAGTTCTCGATCTGAGAATCGAGCAGGAACTTCGTCGGTCGACCGATGCGGTCGACCGATGGAGCTCTCGGTCGACCGGACCGGTCGACCGACCAACTCTCTGCTGCATGGTGACGAAAGAACAAATGATCGGTCGACCGGTGCGGTCCACCGAAAACTGACACAGCAGAAAACTGATATGCTGATTTAAAACACTGTTTAAAAATATCAAATAAATTCCAAAAAATTTAAAACTTTGGGGAATGATTGTAGACATGATAATAAACATGCTACAGTGATTGGTTATCAGAAAAGACCTCCCAAATGAAAATTATCATCATTTTACAAAATAGTCCAAAACATGAAAATATGAGATACTTAAATTTTGATGTTTTGACATAAACCAACTTTTAAAACCTTGTGAAATGTTTTTATAGACTTAGTAAAACATGTATAAACTGATATTGAAGTCTATAAACTAATAAGACAATATTTTTACAAAATTGCATATTCTATGCAATGTTATCAAAAGCACAATAGAAAATATAAAATATATAATTTCATATATATAACCATAAAAACTCAAAACACATGTATGTATAAATATATAACTATATATATGCATAGAAACTAAAACTTATGTATATATATATAACTATATATATATACGAAGAAACCAATAAATGTGTGTGTATAGATATTGAGCTTAAAGTACTAACACACATAATATAAAATCTAAAACTACATTACCCAAGCAATCTTGATCTTTAATTTAGCTTGACTTGGTACATTTGCGGATGAAGCTTTAACTTGATCTTTAACTTGAATTGTATTAGCTTCACCGACATTCCGCCAACCTCCTTTGGATATGATCGTTGAAGCTCTATTCCATCCATCCTCCAACAACGTTGTTTGTCTATAATAAATAAGAAAACACAAATACTAGACAAACAACATTAGTGGTAAATTGTTTGTTAAACATCATCAAAACAAGAAGGCCAACACTTGCCACCGCGTCGAAATGACAAAAATGGCTAAAAATTATGGGTATTACTCATGAAATTGTGAATTTTAGCCACCCTAAAATTATTTACCATTGAGTCAAAAATGACTAAAATGGCTAAAATTTATGGGTTATAGCTCACGAAATCATGAATTTTAGTTTCTGCCAAATTATTTTCCAACTTGTCAAACAACAAAAAATGTTCAAAAATTATAGGTTATAGCTCATGAAATCGTGAATTTTACTTATGCAAAATTATTTGCTAGTGGGTCAAAATATCTAAATTTGACCAAAAATTGTGGGTTATGGCCCACAAAATTATAAAATTAAGCCTCTGCGAAATTATTTGCCTGTGGGTTGAAATGAATAAAAATGGCAGTTAAAACCCGTAAAATACAGTAAAACCTCGTGAAATATATGTTTATATCATAGATGAATGTGATAACAAGTGTTTGGGGATCAAACGAGTTTATTTATATGAGAAAGATCGAGTGATAAGACCAGCACACGAACAACATGCACCAACAGGAAATTTCCTGTGCGGCCGACCGTGGCGGTCGACCGCCTAACGTGCTACAGAGGCAAAAAGCTTCTATCTCTTGCGTGGTCTACCGTGACAGTCGACCGTACGTAGTTTTGCCAGTTTTTCCTAGTTCGAGTCTTATTGGGCTTTGGGTCAAGTTTGTGGGCTCATATATATAATATTATATTCGTGAGAGCTTTCTCTTCACCACAAAAAACCCTAGCAGCCTCCTCCTTCCCTCTTGCAAACCCTAACCCCTTCTCCTTGGTGATTTCGGCTGATTTCGAAGAGTTTGAGTGGGATCCAGCGGTTTTCGGGGTAGGAAGATATTTTTCCAGCGTTTTTTTTGGAGTTGTTCATCATCCCTCAGGCGAGTTTCTTCTCGCCCAACCTTATACCCTTGTTTTTAAATGTTTTAATAATGTTTTTCCTATCACTTGTGAGCCTAACATACTAGATTATGTATAAAAATAGATCTATATGTTGTACTTTTGCAAAGAGAACGTGTTTTCAGTTAATAAAGCTCACCCACAAAATTCTTAATAGATCTAGATCTGAGTTTATTTCTAACAAAAGTTTTGTAAGAAAGATTTTTGTTTTTGAAGATTTCGACACGAAAGTTACATGTTTAAGATTTGATTCGTTTTATCTATAGTGATTAGACTAAAATTCACATGTTCTAGTAATACTAAATCACTTATGAAGGATTGATAATGTATATAAACATTGCACGAAAGTTTTTGGATCAAACCACGCAGAACAGAAACCTAAACTAGGGTTTCTGCTTTTACGTGGTCGACCGTAACGGTCGATCGCATGTCGTGCACGGAAGCAGTAAGCTTCTCCTCCAGTCGCGGTCGACCGCGGGCGGTCGACCGTTGGGGGATTTTTTTCTGCTTTTGTCTTGTTGTGCTTAGGTTTGTGTGGCTGGCAAAATATCAGGGTTATATGGGTTTGTTATACACTAAGAATGGTATACATGAGTTGACTTCAGACATGAGTCTTAGATTTATTCACCGGAGCATAAGGGTGAATGGTATATATGTGATTTCTGATACTATTTACATATTACAATCCTCATGTTGGACTACAAGCTATCAAGTCCTCGTGTTGGACTATAAACTATTAAAGTCCTTATGTTGGACTATAAACTATCAAAGTCCTCGTGCTGGACAATAATCATCAAAGTACTCGTGTTGGACTATAATCCACTACAGTCCTTGTGTTGGACTTTAAGCTATTATAGATCATACTTTGGACATTTATTTATTTCAGACCATGAGTTGGGGATGTAATTGACATATAACAGGTCATTGATATTTCGGTTGGAAATAGAGTTATTACTCCATGTTGTAGCTTTTGAATTTGGTATTTAGCTATTTACAATTTGAGCTAAGGGAGGCGTACCTACGCTCGTGTTGTAAATTTCTAAACTTCAAACCTCTATTTTATTTTTACAGTCGATGTTTGGTTATCTATATGTATTATCAAATATTTTCTTATCCTTCTAGCCCTTTTCCCTAGAGTTAGTTGAGATGTTACTATCTATAGCACTTTGACGCTCGTTATTTCCTCACTTTCAGGTAACGAGCTAGGTACATGGAGAGACGTAGCTTGATGGAGTTATTCTAGTCACCATTTTTAGTTTTTGCTAGTAGTTTATGTCAGAACTCCACAATAGATGTATTTATAAAGCACTTTAGTTTTTATTCTAGCTTTGTATAGGCAAGGTGCCTTAATATCATTTCATTTGATTCTTATGTCGAGACATTTGTATTCAGTTCAGATATTACATTTTTAGAGACTTATTCATTTATATCAGTGGTAGTGATTATTCTTCTGAATATCTGTTGTTTAGTTTCCTTTCTGTATACTCTATTTTATCTGTTTTGTACCTACACCTGTTGTTGATTCTACTAGATAGGTAGTGACTCTGATGGTGAACCATATCATAGCATGGTGTTTGGTGCTTGACAGGTTTGACATTCTTAGTTTCACCTTTGACTGCAGCCTTATTGAAACTAGGGGCGTCACAATGACATTTGGCCAACACAAAATTATTTACCATACAATTGAGACAACTAAAAAATGGTAAAAATTCGAGGGCTATTGCCTACGAAACCTTGAATTTTGGCCTCAATGATATTGTTTTCCAATGAGCCAAAACAACGAAAAATAGCCAAAAATTAAGGGTTATAGCTCATGAAATCATAAAATTTAATATCTGTAATATTATTTGCTACCGGGTCAAGATGACTAAAATGACTAAAAATCGTGGGTTATAGTTTACAAAATCATAAAATTTGGCCTTCCTAAAATTACTTGCCGCCGCGTCAAAATGACTAAAATGGCTAAAAATTATGGGTATTACTCATGAAATTGTGAATTTTAGCCACCCTAAAATTATTTACCATTGACTCAAGAATGACTAAAATGGTCAAAATTCGTGGGTTATAGCTCACGAAATCATGAATTTTAGTTTCTGCCAAATTATTTTCCAACTTGTCAAACAACAAAAAATGTTCAAAAATTATAGGTTATAGCTCATGAAATCGTTAATTTACTTATGCAAAATTATTTGCTAGTGGGTTGAAATATCTAAATTTGACAAAAAATTGTGGGTTATGGCTCATAAAATTGTAAAATTAAGCCTCTGCGAAATTATTTGCCAGCGGGTTGAAATCAATAAAATGGCTGTAAAACCCCGAAAAATATAGTGAATGAAATTTTTTATTGTGAAATATATGTTTATATCGTAGTTGAATGTGATAACAAGTGTTTGGGTGATCAAACAAGTGTATTTATATGAGAAAGATCGAGTGATAAGACCAGCACACAAACAACATGCACCAATAGGAAATTTCCTACGCGACTGATCGTGGCGGTTGACCGTCGGACGCGCAGCAGAAGCAGAAAGATTCTATCTCTTGCGCGGTGGACCGTGGCGGTGGACCGTATGCAATTTTGCCATTTTTCCCAGTTCGAGTCTTATTGGGTTTTGGGTCGGGTTTGTGGGCTCATATATATAATATTATATTCGTGAGAGCTTCTTCTGCACCAAAGAAAACCCTAATAGCCTCTTTCTTCCCTCTTGCATACCCTAACCCCTCCTCTTTAGTGATTTCGGCGGATTTCTAAGAGTTTGAGCGGGATCCAGCGGTTTTCGGTGTAGGAGGATATTTTTTCAGTGTTTTTTTGGAGTTGTTCATCATCCTTCAGGCGAGTTTCATCTCGCCCAACCCTATACCCATGTTTTTAAATATTTTAATATTGTTTTTCAAGTGATTTGTGAGCCTAACATACTAGATTATGTATAAAAATAGATCTATATGTTATATTTTTACAAAGAGAACGTGTTTTTAGTTTATAAATCTCACCCCCGAAATTCTTAATACAGATCTAGATCTGAGTTTATTTCTAACAAGAGTTTTGTAAGAAAGATTTTTGTTTTTGAAGATTTCGACATGAAATTTACATGTTTAAGATTTGATTCGTTTTATCTATAGTGATTAGACTGAAATTCACATGTTCTGGTTATGCTAAATCACTTATGAAGGATTGATAATGTATATAAACATCGCACGAAAGTTTTTGGATCGATCCACGTAGAACAGAAACCTGAACTAGGGTTTCTTCTTTTACGCGGTCAACCGTGACGGTCGACCGCGTGTTGTGCACAGAAACAGTAAGCTTCTGCTCCAATCGTGGTCGACCGCTGGTGGATTTTTTTCTGCTTTTGTCATGTTGTGCTTAGGCTTGTATTGTTAGCAAAATATATAGGTTATATGGGTTTGTTATACACTAAGATTAGTATACATTAGTTGACTTCAGATATGAGTCTTAAATTTATTCACCGGAGCATGAGGGTGAATGGTATATATTTGATTTCTGACACTATTTGCATATTACAGTCCTCGTGTTGGACTTTAAGCTATCAACTCCTCGTGTTAGACTATAAACTATTAAAGTCCTGGTGTTGGACTATAATCATTAAAGTCCTCGTGTTGGACTATAATCCACTACAGTCATCGTGTTGGATTTTAAGCTATTGCAGATCATACTTTGAACATTTATTTATTGCAGACCATGAGTTAGGTATGTAACTGACATATGATAGGTCATTGATATTTCGGTTGAAGATAGAGTTATTACTCCATGCTGTAACATTTGAATTTGGTATTTAGCTATTTATATTTTGAGCTAAGGGAGGCATACCTATGCTCGTGTTGTAAATTTCTAAACATCAAACCTCTATTTTATTTTTACAGTTGATGTTTGGCTATCTATATGTATTATCAGATATTTTCTTATCCGTCTAGCCCTTTCCCCTAGGGTTGGTTGAGATGTTACTCGCTATAGCGCTTTGACGCTCGTTGTTTCTCCACATTCAAGTAACGGGCTAGGTGCACGGAGAGCCGTAGCTTGATGGAGTTATTCTATTTATCATTTTTAATTTTTACTAGTAGTTTATGTCAGAACTCCACAATATATGTACTTATAAAATATTTGAGTTTTTATTCTAGTTTTGTATAGGCAATATGCCTTAAAATCATTTCATTTGATTCTTATGTCGAGACATTTGTATTCATTTCCGATATTACCTTTTTAGAGACTAATCCATTTATATCAGTGGTAGTGATTATTCTTCTGAGTATCTGTTGTTTAGTTTCCTTTCTGTATACTCTCTTTTGCTTGTTTTGTACCTACACCTGTTATTGATTCTACTAGATAGGTAGTGACTGTGATGGTGAAGCATGTCGTAGCATGGTGTTTGGTGCTTGACAGGTTTGACATTCTTAGTTTCACCTTGGACTGTAGCCTTATTGAAACTAGGAGCGTCACAATGACATTTGGCCAACACAAAATTATTTACCATACTATTGAGACAACTAAAAAATGGTAAAAATTCAATTGCTATTGCCTATGAAACCTTGAATTTTGGCCTCAATGATATTATTTGCCAATGAGCCAAAACAACGAAAAATAGCCAAAAATTGAGGGTTATAGCTCATGAAATCATAAAATTTAGCATCTGTAATATTATTTGCTAGGGGGTCAAGATGACTAAAATGACCAAAAATCGTGGGTTATAGTTTACAAAATCATGAAATTTTGCCTTCCTAAAATTACTGGCCACCTCATCGAAATGACTAAAATGGCTAAAAATTATGGGTATTACTCATGAAATTGAGAATTTTAGCCTCCCTAAAATAATTTACCATTGAGTCAAAAAAGACTAAAATGACCAAAATTCATAAGTTATAGCTCACGAAATCATGAATTTTAGTTTCTGCCAAATAATTTTCCGACTTGTCAAACAACAAAAAATGTTCAAAAATTTTAGGATATAGCTCATGAAATCGTGAATTTTACTTATGCAAAATTATTTGCTAGTGGGTTGAAATATCTAAATTTGACCAAAAATTGTGGGTTATGGCTCACAAAATTGTAAAATTAAGCCTCTGCGAAATTATTTGCCAGCGGTTTGAAATGAATAAAAATGGCTGTAAAACCCCGTAAAATACAGTGAATGAATTTTTTTATTGTGAAATATATGTTTATATCATAGATGAATGTGATAACAAGTTTTTGGGGATCAAACGAGTGCATTTATATGAGAAAGATCGAGTTATAAGACCAGCACACATACAACATGCACCAAAAGGAAATTTCCTGTGCGGCCGACCGTGGCGGTCGATCGCCGGGCGCGTAGCAGAGGCAGAAAGCTTCTATCTCTTACGCGGTCGACCGTGACGGTCGACCGTACGTAGTTTTGCTAGTTTTTCCCAGTGCGAGTCTTATTGGGTTTTGGGTCGGGTTTGTGGGCTCATATATATAATATTATATTCGTGAGAGCTTTTTCTTCACCAAAGAGAACCCTAGCAGCCTCCTACTTCCCTCTTGAAAACCCTAACCCCTTCTCCTTGGTGATTTCGGCAGATTTCGAAAAGTTTGAGCGGGATCCAATGGTTTTAGGCGTAGGAGGATATTTTTTCAATATTTTTTAGAGTTGTTCATCATACCTCAGGCGAGTTTCATCTTGCCAAACCCTATACCCATGTATTTAAATGTTTTAATAATGTTTTTCATGTGATTTGTGACCCTAACATACTAGATTAAGTATAAAAATAGATTTATATGTTGTATTTTTGCAAAGAGAATGTGTTTTCTGTTAATAAAGCTCACCCACGAAATTCTTAATATAGATCTAGATCTGAGTTTATTTCTAACAAGAGTTTTGTAAGAAAGATTTTTGTTTTTGAAGATTTCGATACGAAATTTACATGTTTAAGATTTGATTCATTTTATCTATAGTGATTAGACAGAAATTCACATGTTCTGGTTATGCTAAATCACATATGAAGGATTGATAATGTATATAAACATCGCACGAAAGTTTTTAGATTAAACCACATAGAACAGAAACCTGAACTAGGGTTTCTGCTTTTACGTGGTCGGCCGTGGCGGTCGACCGCGTGTCGTGCACAGAAGTAGTAAGCTTCTGATCCAGTCACGGTCGACCGCGGGCGGTCGACCGCTGGGTGATTTTTTTCTGCTTTTGTCCTGTTGTGCTTAGGTTTGTGTGGCTGGCAAAATATCTGGGTTATATGAGTTTGTTGTACACTAAGATTGTTATACATGAGTTGACTTCAGACATGAGTCTTAGATTTATTCACCGGAGCATGAGGGTGAATGGTATGTATGTGATTTCTGACACTATTTATATATTACAGTCCTCGTGTTGGACTACAAGCTATCAAGTCCTCATGTTGGACAATAAACTATTAAAGTCCTCGTGTGGACTATAAACTATCAAAGTCCTCGTGTTAGACTATAATCATCAAAGTCCTCGTTTGGACTATAATCCACTACAGTCCTCGTGTTGGACTTTAAGCTATTGCAGATCATATTTTGGACATTTATTTATTACAGACCATGAGTTGGGTATGTAATTGACATATGACAGTTCATTGATATTTCGGTTGGAGATAGAGTTATTACTCCATGCTGTAGCTTTTGAATTTGGTATTTAGTTATTTACAATTTGAGATAAGGGAGGCGTACCTATGCATGTGTTGTAAATTTCTAAACATCGAACCTCTATTTTATTTTTAAAGTCGATGTTTGGCTATCTATATGTATTATCAGATATTTTCTTATCCTTCTAGCTCTTTCCCTTAGGGTTGGTTGAGATGTTACTCGCTATTGCGCTTTGACGCTCGTTGTTTCCCTACTTTCAGGTAACGAGCCAGGTGCACGGAGATCCGTAGCTTGATGGAGTTGTTCTAGTAACCATTTTTAATTTTTACCAGTAGTTTATGTCAGAACTCCGCAATATATGTACTTATAAAACATTTGAGTTTTTATTATAGTTTTGTATAGGCAATGTGTTTAATATCATTTCATTTGATTCTTATGTCGAGACATTTGTATTCAGTTCAGATATTATCTGTTTATAGACTTATCCATTTATATTATTGGTAGTGATTATTCTTCTAAGTATCTGTTGTTTAGTTTCCTTTCTGTATACTCCCTTTTGCCTGTTTTGTACCTACACTTGTTGTTGATTCTACGAGATAGGTAGTGACTGTGATGGTGAAGCATGTCGTAGCATGGTGCTTTGGACTGTAGCCTTATTGAAACTAGGGGCATCACAATGACATTTGTCCAACACAAAATTATTTACCATACAATTGAGACAACTAAAAAATGGTAAAAATTCGGGGGCTACTGCCTATGAAACCTTGAATTTTGGCCTCAATGATATTATTTGCCAATGAGCCAAAACAATGAAAAATAGCCAAAATTTAAGGGTTATAGATCATGAAATCATAAAATTTAGCATCTGTAATATTATTTGCTAGCGGGTCAAGATGACTAAAAATGACCAAAAATCATAGGTTATAGCTTACAAAATCATGAAATTTGGCCTTCTTAAAATTACTTGCCACCGCGTCAAAATGACAAAAATGGCTAAAAATTATGGGTATTACTCATGATATTATGAATTTTAGCCTCCCAAAAATTATTTACAATTGAGTCAAAAATGACTTAAATGGCCAAAATTCTTGGGTTATAACTCACGAAATCATGAATTTTAGTTTCTGCCAAATTATTTTCCAACATGTCAAACAACAAAAAATGTTCAAAAATTATAGGTTATAGCTCATGAAATCGTGAATTTTACTTATGCAAAATTATTTTCTAGTGGGTCGAAATATCTAAATTTGACCAAAAATTGTTGGTTATGGCTCACAAAATTGTAAAATTAAGCCTCTACGAAGTTATTTGCCAGCAGGTTGAAATGAATAAAAATGGTTGTAAATCCCCATAAAATATAGTGAATGAATTTTTTTTCATTGTGAAATATATGTTTATATCATAGATTAATGTGATAACAAGTGTTTGGGGATCAAACGAGTGTATTTATATGAGAAAGATCGAGTGATAAGACCAGCACACAATCAACATGCACCAATAGGAAATTTCCTCTACGGTCCGACCGTGGCGGTCGACGGTCGGACGCGTAGCAGAAGCAGAAAGCTTTTATATCTTGCGTGATCGACCATGGCGGTTGACCGTACGTAGTTTTGCTAGTTTTTCTCAGTTCGAGTCTTTTTGGGTTTTGGGTCGGGTTTGTTGGCTTATATATATATAATATTATATCTGTGACAGCTTCTTCTTCACCACAGAAAACCCTAGCAGCCTCCTCCTTCCTTCTTGCAAACCCTAACCCCTTCTCCTTGGTGATTTCGGCAGATTTTGAAGAGTTTGAGCGGGATCCAGTGGTTTTCGGCGTAGGATGATATTTTTTCAGCGTTTTTTTGGAGTTGTTCATCATCCCTCAAGCGAGTTTCATCTCGCCAAACCCTATACCCATGTTTTTAAATGTTTTAATAATGTTTTTCATGTCATATGTGAGCCTAACATACTAGATTATGTATAAAAATAGATCTATATGTTGTATTTTTGCAAAGAGAACGTGTTTTCAGTTAACAAAGCTCATCCACGAAATTCTTAATACAGATCTAGATCTGAGTTTATTTCTAACAAGAGTTTTGTAAGAAAGATTTTTGTTTTTGAAGATTTTGACATGAAATTTACATGTTTAAGATTTGATTCATTTTATCAATAGTGATTAGACTAAAATTCACATGTTCTGGTTGTGCTAAATCACTTATGAACGATTGATAATGTATATAAACATCGTACAAAAGTTTTTGGATTAAACCACATAGAACAGAAACCTGATCTAGGGTTTCTGTTTTTACGCGGTCGACCGTGGCGATCAACCCCGTGTCGTGCACAGAACAAGTAAGCTTCTTCTCTAGTCACAGTCGACACTGGGGGATATTTTTCTGTTTTTGTCCTGTTGTGCTTAGATTTGTGTGGCTGGCAAAATATCTTGGTTATTTGGGTTTGGTATACACTAATATTAGTATACATGAGTTGACTTCAGACATGGGTCTTAGATTTATTCACCGAAGCATGAGGGTGAATGGTATACATGTAATTTTTAATACTATTTGCATATTACAGTCCTTGTGTTAGACTATAAGCTATCAAGTCCCCGTGTTGGACTATAAACTATTAAAGTCCTCGCTGTAGGCGTATAAAACTGCTTATAGGTCCCTTAACACAGCTCGACACGGTGATTCGACAAACCAACGAACCATCGGGCGATATATCTAAGCATGATCGTTAGACCACAACACCGAAGCCAAGTGAGACGCGACGAAGGATTAACGAGGCGACGAGGTTAACGAGCCGCACGCAAACAACGGAATACATCCAATCGCGTGCCCAATCAAGCTAACGGGTCGATGAATCAATGAGTCATCCAACCGTAAAGTCCACTACATCAAACAAGATCGGGAGCGGACTCGAAAGCGGATTTACTGCCAAATCAGGATCCGGACTGCCAAATCAGAGTCCAGATCAACAATGAATTTCGGATAAACCACGAAACCGAAAAACGGGTGAAGAAGCAAACACCTGGAGGGCTCGGCCAAAACCGAGCCACTCCTAGGTGGCTCGGCCGAGCCACCAAGTGGTGGCTCAGCCATGGCCGAGCCACCTAGGTAGCTTGGTGGCCGAGCCACCTAGGTGGCCGAGCCACTTGGCCGAGCCACCTAGGTGGCCGAGCCACCCAGATCTGGGCCCAGATCTGAGCCCAGATCTGGATTGAGATGCCTATAAATAGAGAAGGAGGGCTCATTGTTTAAAGGTTGGATTTTTGGTGAACTTTTGAGGGGAAACTCTGCTGGATTGAGAGCTCAACTTCGGAGTTTTGGAGATTTGAAGACTTGAACTTTTTAGATCTGGTTCTTAGCGATCATCCA
>BQKN01059746.1:0-27753 GCA_022839385.1 Asparagus kiusianus
TATATATATATATATGTATATATATATATATATATATATACACACATGCAAGAAATTTTTTTAATTGATAAATACATTTGAACATAGAATAATTGACTTTGTATAAAATCATAAGTTTAAGTTCTCTACGCAATGTTTAAGGTCAGCATCAGTCGACTAATCTTTCACGATAGGTCGACCGATGAATGGGCACAAGTCGGCCGATTGCAAAGGATCAGTCGACTGACCTGTCTATTTTCTGACTTTTTAAATTTGTTGTTATTGGATTCTTATCTTCAACCTGACCCACTTTCATACCCGTTTACCCTCTAAATTAATCTCATCCTTTGATGTGTTAAATGAACATATCCTAGTCGTTCATTGTTCTTATATATATATATCATACAACCCTAGATTCATTGGCTCTTCAAACCCTAGATTTGAGCTCCGACCAGGCGACCTTCATGACCTCTCTAGTCGACTGAGTGTTCCTTAGCCGAGAAGATCCTTATTGCTTCCGCAGCTCCTTCCTATCTATACCAGTGCTTAGTAACTCCTTTTATCTCTCGAAGTCAGTTTTCTCTTATCGAAAAATTATCTAGGGTACATCATCCTGAGTTGGTTCTTGATCTAGCACTGTTTATATCATTTTATGTTTGTTATCTTGAGATTAATTCTCATCTAAATTATCGTAGGATCATCTTTATCTATCATCATGTTAGTTCCTAAAAGATTTAGGTTTAGTAGGGGCGAATATTTTGTATCTCATTTTTCCTTTTATGAATGTTTCCTTCGAAATCCTATTTTGGTTGATAAATATCAAAAAATTTGTCAAATGAACCTTTTTCCAAGTAGATACGTAAATTTCGATGATCTTTACAGCTACCAGATTCATACTTATTTTGCTAATGTGGGGTTACATGATTATCTTTCTCATACTTCTAAAGTACCATATTTTCAAAATCTCATTTACTTATTTTATTCTAATATGGTACTTCAGGAGACTAACGAAGATGTCCCCATTATTAGAACTCTTGTTAAGGATCATGAGATTATTTTTTCATCCGGCAAATTAGACGAAATCCTCAACATCCCTATTGGAGACACCCTTCTTGTAGATGTAAAACATGATGACCCTATAACCAACTCCTTAATTTTCCTTCCAGGCAAAAGTTACCCCATGTAAAATAGCTCCATCATCCCTATAACAAGATTATTTGTTTGAAACATATATTACAATATAATTCCTAAAACTGAGAGTTATGATCATTTTTCCCAAAATTTGATGGTTGTTGTATATGCTATCTTTGCTAATATTAAGGTTAATTGGAGTAAAGTCATCTTTGATTCTATGGCTAGCAAACACATTAGGTTCCTTCCTTTTGGTCATCTTATCACCAAGATTCTCACTCATTTCTAAGTTGACCTTTCTAATGAACCTGATATCAAGCTTAGTTATGAATATTTTGAATGCGCTAGCCTTGATAGAATAGGACATTTTCTAATGACTGTAAAATTTGATAATAGTTAAAATAATTTTTTGGTATTTTAAAATATTAAATTATTTTTTTCAAAAGAGTATTTGTATTTTCTCAATTTTTTAGAATTTTCTACGATTTAAAAACCTGATTTTATATTTATTTAATGATATGGGTAATTATAAAATAATTCGTTACAGTGAAACACTTTTAAATAAATAATTGTTTTATTAATATTATCATTATTATTATTATTGTTTATAAGAATTTTCACTATATTTTTTCCTATTTTCTCTATTATTTTTTATCATTTAATCCCTAATTAATACCTATTATTAAACCTTAACCTTAACCCTAACCTTAACCCTAACCCTACCTATATAAACCCATGTACATACCTCTCTCTCTCCTCTTCAAAATTCACACCGACACCATCCCCTCCCCCACCTACATCTCTTCCCATGTCATCTCTCTCACGATCTCTTCTTCACAAACCCAATAGCGCCGGAACCCACCGTCGCTTCTCCGCAAGCCCCTCGTCGAAGACCAACACTCCACCTCCACCGCGCCTCCAAGCTCGCCCAGTCACCTCGCCGTGAAGCCTACTCCTTCCGCTCCTCATCCACCACCCTCGCCGAGCACTCCACTGCCTGCACACCCCATGCCCTCCTCCACCTCTTCCTTGACCGAGCCACTACCTGCCTCCTCCTCCCCTCGCCACTGTCAAACCACCACCCAGCAGCCCCGTGACCGTCATCCCCCACGCCCTGTCACCTCTTCCCTCCTCCCTTCGTCGGCTAACCCGACACCAGTCGACCTCCGCTCACCGCCAACCCGACTGCCCGCCTCTCTCAGTGCCCCCATCAGAGCCCCACGCTCTTCCTCCACTCGTCGACCCCCTACAAATGCCTCCGACCACTTGCAACCCCTCCCCCAGTTCACCGAGCCTCCGAGCACTCACCCTCGCCGAACTCCGCTACTCGCTGCCTGACCACCACCGTCAGCCCTGACCCGAGCTCGCCATTGCCCGACACTGACCCGAGTTCACCGCCGCACTCTTCTGCGTCATATTCGACCAGCTCCGCTGACGTCAATTTGTTCGACGCGCTGAGGCCAGATCTTCCACTTAATTAGTATCATTTTATAATTATTATTGTTAATTATTTTGGTTAGATATATTATTTTAATTAATATCATTATTGTGGTTAATGTGAGTATTTGAATATCTACGTGAAATGAGGATGTGTGATACTAGCTTATATCTGAAAGTTGACAAGCATGAAATAATGAGCGCACAGGTAGAAATTAGATTAATAATGTTGTTAATTGTATTTTTAAGAAATTAACGAACATGAAATGATGAGCGTATGGGTTGAAATTAGATTTTATGAATTATTGATAATTTGGTATAATTATAACTGAGAATTTATGGACATAAAATGATAAGTTATGTGTTAAAATTAGATTTTATGAAATATTATTGAAAAGAAATAAATTAAAGATAATTTATAAAATAGGGAAGTGTTACTATTCATGCTTTATAAACTTGTTTAATCATGTTCGACATACCATGTAATTATTGTATAGAATTAGTTTTATTTATTATTTCTTTATATGATTGAGAATCCTTAGTAGTTCATGATTTAGTGGCCTCATGCGTCATGAACAGACCTAGTGACATGTGTGGGTGTGTTGACTGAGTTTAGGTAGTGAACCAGAGTTTAATAGGGATTGATTGTTGACTTAGAAAACGAGAAGAGTTGGGATGGGGAAGTCATGGTTCATGTGATTAGATAAGACTGTTGATGTATCTTCCAGACTGGCACTAGTGAATCGTTTCGCACTGGGGTTTGTTTGTTGGGCCAAGTGAACCGGTTTACACTTGGTTAGTGAAATCGTTTCGTCACCCGAGTTTTACTTGAGTTTGAACTAGACTGAAATCTGATTGCGTATAGTCCTCTCACCGAACCGTTTCGCGGGTTTCGATGCACATAGGGGATTTGTGAATAGTCACTTACCGGTGATATGAATGTTGACTTTATTTGAGATGTGGACCAATGAGTTATTAGGATGGCTAGTACTTGACCCAGTTATAGTGAGCAGTTAGCCTTATGATTATCATGTTTAGTAGTATTTTCGCATGTTGATTTTATTAGATTTCCAGTTGTATGTATCATTGTCTTTCCTATTAGTATTATTACTATCATAGCATAGGTCATACGACCGTTTCATTTTTCCATGTGAGATCTTGTCGTGTTCCATGCACGCTGACGTACACCTGTTTTCTATGTTGTGCGTCAAATTTTAGGGGACGAACAGGTCCAGTTCGATGATGTAGCAGAGCCGGCATTTACCCAGCGGGAGTATCCTTTCGATTGATTAGAAGATCAAACTAAAGCGTAGTGGTTTTTTTCGTAGTAGTTGTAGGATATTAGAACTCTTTTACAGTATTTTTTTCATTAGTTTGATGATGGATTTAGTTATTTTTCAGTATTTCCTTTTATTGTGGACTGTGTATTTTTATTCCTAATTGGACCGTCTTTATAATAAGGATATGTTTGACCCATATGTTTATGTCTGGATGATTTACCATTGATAATATATCTATTTCTATTTCTGGGTTGTTATTATATTCTTGCTATTGTGATCGGGTACCTGTGACTGATATTCTTGTGTTTGACGCTTAGCTTATTAGATTGAAAAGAAAAGAAAAAGATAGAAAAAAATTAGTGTATATTTTTTCTAAATCTAATACGTCGCGGGTTTGTTCACGCTCTAATTTCTAGGTATTTTGGGAAGCGGGGCATGACGGGGTTTTAGTGGTGGCCCATACAGGTCACGGTCCCGAGTCCTCACTAGTAAGAATATAGTGGATAATTTAGATACATATCATATTTTATCCGTAAGGCTACAATTAAGTTCTTATACTATTATCTTAATAACTATGTTTTAGTTCCTATTTTTCCAATATGTTGTTTTGATTTTAACCTTAGTTTTCCTCTTGATCCTTACTTTCCTTCAGAACCATGGTGGGTACGCGTGGCTATAGTAACTCATCTGGTAGCAGTTCCTCGCAGCCCAAAGTGGACCCAAACCAACTTTTGGCGATGATTCAGGGATTGGTTACTAATCAGCAGCACCTGGCTGGGAAGCTACATAAGGAGCCTTAGCATCATCCTCCCCCTCACGAAGAGTTTAGTGTTAGGGAGTTCCGGTACATGCGACCGCCTTCCTTCTCTGGTGTTGAAGGACTTTTAGCAGTGGATGAGTTTCTGAAGGTCACTGAGACTATTCTCACGGTACCCGTATTGCCCTTTGCTGAATGGGTAGATCTCATGGATATTCAACTCATCGATCCCGCTCGGATATGATAGGTAACTGAGAAGACCCATCTAGAGAAGCCAATCCTATAGGAGACTTTCACTGAGTGCTTCAACAGGAAGTATTTTCCTCAGTCGGCTCGGGACGAACTACTGCGTAGGTTTGTTAAGCTCAAGTAAGGAGGCCGATCAGTTGATGAGTATGAGGCTGAGTTATCTTCCTTGAGTCGATATGCTCCCCATCTGGTTATAGACCCTACCATTGGGATGCATCAGTTCTAGAAGGGTCTGGATAAGTATATTAGGTTTGCTCTGGCTGGTAGAGCACTTGTGACTCACGATGCAGTACTGGATGCAACACGTGAGATTCAGAGTGTGCAGAAGGAACCTAAAGACCCACATGTGATTCAGAGTAGGGCACTAGTAGCTCCAGCTAGGACTGTCGAGCGTCCTTCCCCGAGGTAGTAGAAGCAGGCTCCACAGAGGTAGTAGTATTTTCAGCGTCAGCCACCCCCTCATGCTCACCCTTATCAGCGTCCTGGAGTGTAGTCTTATGGCCAGTCTTCAGTGAGGTGCTCTTATTGTGGCTATTTCGGGCATACTCAGCAAGAATGCCGCAAGCACCTTCGTTTGTGCTATACCTGTGGGTCCTCTGACCATATCAGTCCGAACTATCCACAGAAGCAGTAGGTTCATTTGCCCCCACCTCTAGTTCGAACAGCTCTTCCAGCTCCGCCTCGATCTTCCCCCGTAGCACCGCCTCAGCACAAACCTTGTCCTCGAGCAGGGCCACTTCCTCCACAGCATCAGGTTTATCAGGAAGCACAAAGGCAGTAACCACCGTGTCATATGTTTATGATGTCAGCCGTAGAAGCTGAGGCGAACGACCAGATTATCACTGGTAAGAATTGTTCATCTTAGTTTTACATGCATATGAACTTCCTTATCTAGCATTACCTGATGATCTCATGATAAGATTGTTTATGAGTACTAAGTTAGTTACATTTACTACCTCCTATAATAGGCAAGGTTCTTATTTCTTATGTTCCTGCTTTATCACTCTTTAACTCTAGAGCTTCCCATTGTTTCTCGTCTTGTTAATTTGCGAGTGTCCATTCTCTTCCTATAACTCCTCTAACTACAGGCTGGAATATTAACACTGGCAGTGCTGTCTTAGTAGCATCCAATGGTTATGAAGCATGCCCTGTGGTCATCTGCGGGAGGGAACTCTTTGCAAACTTTCTTGTGATTGATTTGCCGAGCTTTGATGTAGTATTTAGGATGGATTGGTTGGGGTCATTCTTTGACACCATTGATTATCGTCGTCGGATTGTAGGATTTGAGATACCGGATCACCCGAGATTTGAGTTCCTTAGTGGCAGCACATCGGTCGGACCTATAGAGTACAGAGCTCGATCGAAGAAGGCGACGTTAGCTGCAATGCAAGTGCAATCCAAGAAAACAGATGTAGTTCAAGAATTTGAAGATGTGTTTCCCGACGATATTTACGGATTGCCATCGGATCGAGCAATTGAGTTTTCCATACATTTGAAGCCTGGAGTTGCTCCGATCTCCAAGACCCCTTATCGTATGCCTCCGGCAGAGTTGGCTGAGCTTCAGACTCAGTTGGATGACCTCTTACAGAGAGGCTTGATTCGACCTAGTGTATCTGCCTAAGGAGCAACTGTGTTGCTTGTGGGAAAGAAGGATGGATCTAAGCGGATGTGCATCGACTACCGGTAGTTGAATGCGGTGACAGTGAAGAATAAGTATCCACTTCCTTGTATCGATGACATCTTCGATCAATTGGGAGGATCGGGAATATTTTCTAAGGTGGATTTGCAGAGCGGGTATCACCAGGTGAAGGTTAAAGATTCTGATATCCCCAAGACTGCGTTCCAAACGAGATATGGACATTATGAATTCTTAGTGATGTCGTTTGGTGTGACTAATGTGCCAGCGATATTCATGAACCTGATGAATCTGGTATTCTATGATGTACTAGATAAGTTTGTGGAAGTCTTTATTAATGATATATTTGTGTACTCTAAGAGTGAAGCGGAGCATGCAGAGCATTTACGATACGTGTTGAAGGCCTTGAGAGAGTATCGGCTATTCGCCAAGTATAGTAAGTGTCAGTTCTGGCTAGATCGTATAGCGTTTCTGGGACACGTGGTTTTAGGAGATGGCATATCAGTGGATCTGGAGAAAGTATCTACAGTGAAGGATTGGCCTACTCCTAAGTCAGTGTTTGACATTAAGAGCTTCCTAGGATTAGCTGGTTACTACCGTTGCTTCATTAGAGATTTTTTGAAGATTGCAGAACTGATGATGCGACTTACGAGGAAGGATATTAAGTTTGCCTGGTCCGACTCTTGTGGCAAGCGTTTGAGAAGTTGAAGTCTCGACTAATTTTGGCCCCGGTCTTGACGATACCAGATAAGAGTGGGAACTTTGAGGTGTTTTGTGATGCATCAGGTAGAGGATTGGGATGCGTTCTTCTGTAAGATGGTCATGTGGTGGCATATGCATCTCGTTAGTTGAAGAAACATGAGCAGAATTATCCTACCCACGACTTGGAGTTGGCAGCTGTGATTTTTGTCCTTAAGCTTTGGAGGCATTATCTGTTGGAAGAGCAAGTGAAGGTGTTCACTGACCACAAGAGCTTGAAGTACATATTTATTCAGAAGGAGCTCAACATGAGGCAACGCCGATGGTTAGATCTGATGACATATTACGACATTGATCTTCAGTACTACCCTGGCAAGGTCAATGTAGTACCAGATACTTTGAGTCGATTGCCGATGATCATGACCCTCACGGCTCAGTGGAGACTTCAACAGGAGGTGAGGGATATGAGTATAGAAGTTCTTCTTCCAGGAGTTACCACTTCTTTGATGAATCTTCAGATTCAATCAACAATGGTCAATCGAATCAAGGCTGCACAAGCAGGTGACTCATTTTATTAGATGTGTAGAGAGTTATCAGTGGCTGGTCTTCAACCGAAATTTATTGTTCATGAGGGCGGATCCTTACAATTTGGGAGTCGTATTTGCATACCAGGAGGAGTTGTTCGAGAGGAGATATTACAGGAAGCTCATAGCTTACCGTATTCTATTCACCTAGGAGGTACGAAGATGTATAAGGATCTAAAGATGAATTTTTGGTGGCGTGGTATGAAGAGAGATATGGCTCGTAGTGTGGCTAAGTGCCTTGTATGTTAGCAGGTGAAGGCAGAGCATCAGCACATCGTAGGTCTTTTGCATCCATTGCTATTCCAGAATGGAAGTGCCAGCAAGTCATCATGGACTTCGTTACTGGCTTACCTCGGAGCACTAGACAAAATAATGTTGTTTGTGTGATCGTAGATCGAAATCGGCTCACTTCATTCCTTTCTGAGTGGGACAGTTGATGGAGCATCTTGCTCAGAGATACATGGAGGTAAATACTTATCTCTATATATTTTAATTAGTTCCTTTCCTAAGAGTGTAGTAAATCTCTCATATTGCAGGAGATCATGCGGTTGCACAGAGTTCCAGTGTGCATTGTTTCGGATCGTGATACCCGATTTACCTCAGAGTTCTGGAAGAGTTTGCAGGCGAGTCTTAGGATGAGTCTTAGTTTTAGTATAGCTTATCATCCTCATACCGATGGGCAGTCAGAGAGGACCATTCAGATTTTGGACGATATGCTTAGAGCTTGTATGCTTGACTTTTTAAGGTCGTGGGAAGATAACTTGTATTTGGTGGAGTTTGCATACAACAATAGCTTCTAGGCTAGCATTAGAATGGCCTCTTTTGCGGCATTATATGGGAGAAAGTGCTGTTCTCGTTTGAGTTAGGACGATGTTGGTGAGCGAGAGATTTTTGGGCCGAAGTTGATTGACAAATCAGTTGATGCAGTCAGGATCATTGGGGAGCTACTTCGTGTAGCACAAGACAGGTTCAAGCATTGGGCAGATGTGAAGCACCGACACTCGGGGTTTCAGCCAGGAGATCATGTATTCCTAAAGATTTCCCCTAACCGAGGCACCATTCGCTTTGGAAGGCGTGGGAAGTTGAGTCCGCAATATGTGGGACCTTTCGGCATATTAGAGAGAGTGAGAGAAATAGCATACCGACTTGCATTACCACATACCCTGCTTGGAGTGTATAACGTATTCCACGTTTTTCAGTTGTAAAAATACGTTGAAGATCCGAGTCATGTTGTAGATTTCTCGGAGATTGAGGTGTGATCTAATTTGACATACGATAAGCAGCCAGTAGCAAATTTTGACCGAAGGGAGAAGACCCTCCGGAACAAAACCGTCTTGCTTGTTCGTATGATATCGCACCCAGATTCTCCAGAAGAGTCGACTTGGGAAACTGAGTCTGAGATGCAACAACGATACCCTCATCTATTTCGTGAATCTTAGCTATCCTGTCTTGTATCTTATTTGAATCACCTTGTATGACTTTTCTTATTTTTGGATATGCAATATATTTTGAACCTTATATGAGTTGAAGTGAATCTATCTTTATATTTCGTCCTTGTTATTTTAATTTCAAGGATGGAATTTGTTTTAAGGGGTGTAGGATGTAATGATCATAAAAATTAATACTAGTTAAAATAATTTTCTAGTATTTTAAAATATTAAAATATTATTTTTCAAAAAAGTATTTGTATTTTCTCGATTTTCTAGAATTTTCTATGATTTAAAATCCTAATTTTATATTTATTTAATGATTTGGGTAATTATAAAATAATTCGTTATGGTAAAAAACTTTTAAATAAATAATTGTTTTATTAATATTATCGTTATTATTATTATTATTATTTATAAGAATTATCTCTATATTTTTTCCTATTTTCCCTATTATTTTTACCATTTAATCCTTAATTAATACCTATTATTAAACCATAACCCTAACCCTAACCTTAACCCTAACCCTACCTATATAAACCCACGTACATACCTATCTCTCCCCTCCTCAAAATTCACGCCGACACCATACCCTCCCTCACGTACATCTCTCCCCACGTCATCTCTCTCACGATCTCTTCTCCACGAACCCAACAGCGCTCGAACACACCGTCGCTTCTCCCCAAGCCCCTCGTCACCGACCAACACTCCACCTCCATCGCGCCTCTATGCTCACCTAGTCACCTCGTCGTGAAGCCTCCTCCCGCCGCTCCTTGTCTACCACCCTCGCCGACCACTCCACCGCCTGCATACCCCATGCCCTCCTCCACCTCTTCCTTGACCGAGCTACCGCCTGCCTCATCCTCCCCTCGCCATTGTCAAACCACCACCCAGTAGCCCCGTGACAGCCGTCCCCCATGCCCTGTCTCCTCTTTCCTCCTCCCTTCGCCGGCTAACCTGACGCCAGCCGACCGCCGCTCACCGCCAACCCGATAGTCTGCCTCTCTCACAGCCCCCATTAGAACCCCGTGCTCCTCCTCCACTCGTCGACCCCCTGTAGTCACCTCTGGCCACCTACAGCCCTCCCCATATTCACCGAGTTGCCGAGCACTCACCCTCGCCGAACTCCGCCACCCGTTGCCTGACAACCGCTGTCAGCCCTAACCTGACCTCACCGCTGCCCGACACCGACCCGAGTTCGCCGCCACGCTCCTCCATGTCAGATCCAACCCACGCCACCAACGTCGATTTGTTCGACGCGCCGAGGCAAGATCTCGTCGCTTAATTAGTATCATTTTATAATTATTATTGTTAATTATCTTGGTTAGATATATTATTTTGATTAATATCATTATTGTGGTTAATGTGAGTATTTAAATATCTGTATGAAATAAGGATGTGTGATACTAGCTTATTTCTGAAAGTTGACAAGCATGAAATGACGAGCGCACGGGTGGAAATTAGATTAATAATGTTATTAATTGTATTTTTAAGAAATTAATGAACATGAAATGATGAGCGTATGGGTTGAAATTAGATTTTATAAAATATTGATAATTTGATATAATTATATCTGAGAATTTACGAACATGAAATGATAAGTTAGGTGTTAAAATTAGATTTTACGAAATATTATCGAAAAAGAAATAAATTAAAGGTAATTTATAAAATAGGGAAATATTACTATTCATGTAGAAAAGAATTAACAAATATATATATTACATAAATATTTTATTTTAAATTAGTTAAAATGAGAAATAGTTTTAAAGGATAAATTTTTTGGAAAAAGAATATTTATTAAATAAGAACGTATAACTGATAGTCGTAGAGTACGACATTTTATGTGCAAAACGACATCAGTTTCCAGTTTTCTTTTTACCACATTTTTATATTAGAGGATATTTAATTACGGTTAGCTTACATGAGAAGTGTTAACACCCAGTACTAAGTTATCAATGAAACCTATTTATGTGTGCATTCACTCTATGATAGGCTGTTCATGCATTCCATGTTATAATGTAGTGATTATTCATGCTTTATAAACTTGTTTAATAATATTCGACATACCGTGTTATTATTGTATAGAATTAGTTTTAGTTATTATCTCTTGATGTGATTGAGAACTCTTAGTAGTTCATGATTTAATAGTCTCATACGTCATGAACAGACCTAGTGACACGTATGGGTGTGTTGACTGAGTTTAGGTGGTGAACCAGAGTTTAGTATGGATTGATTGTTGACTTAGAAAATGAGAAGAATTGGGATAGAGAAGTCATGGTTCATGTGATCCGATAAGGCTGTTGATGTATCTTCCAAACTCGCACCAGTGAACCGTTTTGCACTGGGGTTAGTTTGTTAGGCCAAGTACACTGTTTCGCACTTGGTCAGTGAAATCATTTCGTCACCCGAGTTTTGTTTGAGTTCGAACTAGGCCAAAATCGGATTACGTGTAGTCCTCTCACCGAACCGTTTCGCGGGTTTGGATGCACGTAGGGGATTTGTGAATAGTCAGTTATCCGGTGATATGAATGTTGACTTTATTTGAGATGTGGACCAGTTAGTTTTTAGGATGGCTAGTACTCGACCCGGTTATACTGAGCAGTTAGCCTTATGATTATCATGTTTAGTAGTGTTTTCGCATGTTGATTTTATTAGATTTCCAGTTGCATGTATCATTGTCTTTCCTATTAGTATTATTACTGTCATAGCATGGGTCATACGACAGTTTCATTTTTCCATGTGAGATCTTGACGTGTGGTATGCACGCTGACGTACACCTGTTTTCTCTGGTGTGCGTCAAATTTAGGGGACGAACAGGTCCAGTTCGATGATGCAGCAGCGCCGACGTTTACCCAACCGGAGTATCCTTCCGATGGAGTAGAAGAACAAACTGAAGCGTAGTGGTTTTTTTTCCGTAGTAGTTGTGGGGTATTAGAACTCTTTTACGGTAATTTTTTTTCTTTATTTAGATGATGGATTTAGTTATTTTATCAATATTTCCTTTTATTATGGACTATGTATTTTTATTCCTAGTTTGACCGTTTTTGTAATAAGGGTATGTTTGACCCATATGTTTATGTCTGGGATGATTTACCATTGATGATTTGTATATTTCTTATTCTGGGTTGTTATTATATTCTTGCTATTATGATCGGAGACCTGTGACTTATATTATTGTGTTTGACGCTTAGCGTATTAGATTGAGAAGAAAAGAAAAAGAAAGAAAAAAATTAGTGTATATTTCTTCTTAATCTAATACGTCGCGGGCCTGTTCACGTTCTGATTCCCGGGTATTTTGGGAAGCAGGGCATGACACTTTTAGATGCTCCACCTCCCGATCATCAAGCCCCTATAGCTCTTCCTCCTATTGAATCCTCATCTCATCAATCTAGTTCTAGGATCCGTTCTCGTCCTTCTCGTGCATCATCTTCCACTCCTTCAAATATTCTGGATTATTTATTTGAATGATTGGATAGCATAGATGATCGGTTTGCAAGACTTAAACATAGGGTAGATTAGATTTTGAGGCTCCAACAATAATTGTTGGACATGTACATGCATCCCCCTCCATCTCCGGGCTCCGGGCCATCTGACTCGCCAGATTTCTGAAGACTTAATTATTTCCATTAGCTTAGACCTCTTGTATTTTGTGTTTGAACTTATGTAGTCTATTGAAAGCTTTTGTATTTTAGTTTGCAACTATGTGGCTGATTTTAATTTGATGTTGAACTATGTATTTTGGAAACTATTGTGGTTGAATTCTGTGATTAACTTGTGGATGTATTCGATGTTTAAAATTTCATCTTTTATTTAATATGTGTTTTTGAAACCTTTGTGAACGCTAAATTTGTAATATATATATTTATCTGTGTTCTTATGGATCACCTTAGTGTGTTGTGAGATTTAATATGCTCATATATTGTGACTTGCATTATGACATAACTAAGTGTCTAAGTGCATTAAATATTTCACTTGATATATGTATTGAATCTTTTTGATAGGGGGAGCCTTCCCTATATTATGTGTAGACTAACTTGTGCTTATTTGTAGGGGAGAGTATTGCTCTCATTTTACTTTTTTCCCCCATTTTGATGTTGACAAAGGGGGAGAAACAAGTTGATTTGTGAGTATTTTGGACTATTTTATTTTAATTCATGTTTTATATACTATTTGGAAAAATTATTTATCATCATAAAAAAAGGGGAGATTCACTACAACAAACAGGTCTTTTAGCGACCAACTTTTTTGCGAGAAAATTATTTTCATTAACAAATATCACTTTCAGCGAGGAAAATATTATTTCCTCTGTAAAAATATCAGTAGGTCTTCTACGAGGAATATATTTTCCTCACAGTAGACCACCTTCTACGATGAAAATTTTAGTTCCTCGCTAAAGATGATCATAATTTGGTCTCCTAACTAGTTGTTTTATTGGCGAGAAAATATGTAATTTTGGTGATGAACTTTTTCATCGCGAAATGCACATTTAACGAGGAAATAATCATTTCATCGCTGTTCTTTTGGCGAAAAATAGAGGAAAACCCGCCAAATATAACAGCGACAAAGTATGATCTCCTCGCTGAAGATCCATAATCTGCGAGGAACCGTTTCCTCATCAAAAGAATCAATTAGCGAGGAAATAATAGTTTCCTCATTATTAGTTTGGCGGGAAAAAAAAACCCCTCCAATTTCAATGGTGGCAAATTTAAGGCTTCCTCGTTAAAAGTTTTTGTTTTTACGAGGAACCGTTTCCTCGTTAAAAAGAACTTATTAGCGAGGAAATCATAGTTTACTCACTACTAATTTGGCAGAAAAATTTGCAAGACCTGCCAAATTCATTTACGACAAATTAAAGGTTTTCTCGCTAAAATTTATGTTTTACGAGGAACTATTTCCTCGTTAAAAAACCAATTAGCAAGGAAATAATAGTTTCCTCGTTATTAGTTTGGCAGAAAATGTGCAAAACCCACCAATTTCAATAGCAACAAATTTAAGGCTTCCTCGCTAAAAGTTTTTGTTTTACGAGGAACTGTTTTGTCGTCAAAAAGAACCTATTAGCGAGGAAATTATAGTTTTCTCATTATTAATTTGGCTAAAAAATGTGTAACACCAGCCAAATTCATTGACAACAAATTGAATGTTTTCTCACTAACTTTTTTTTGTTTTACGAGGAACCCTTTTCTTGTTAAAAGAATCAATTAGCAAGGAAATAATAGTTTCCTCATTATTAGTTTGAAGGAAAAATGTGCAAAACCCGCCAAATAGATATAAACCAAACATGCAATGAAATCTTTTATTCCTATTTGTCAATGAAAATAGATATAAACTACATTAGCTTTGAGATGTGGGATCACAAGTTTAGGCATTACTTCGATTCTAAACACTCATTAAATCATACATTCTAAGCTTGTATAGATATATCCGCCTCAATTAGATATTTATGCCTCAGCAAGATATTTCCACTTTGAGTATGTTTTAATGCCTCAACCAGGTATCCTATTGTAGTAAGATCTTTCAATCTTGATCACAACAAATTTTCTCTTTGAAAAGATAGCTGAAAGATATACATATGTTTATATTTTCCCCTAACCCCTAAACCCTAAACCCTAAACTCTAAACATGGTCAAAGTAAAATATCAAAATTAACCCTCTTAATAGATATACTCTCTTTGATGCTGTGTACATGGAGAAATATGTAATTTAAACAAGAAAGAGTCAAAGCTAACATATACCGTCAATCTAAAAGAAAAGCGGGATGTCCTGGTAAGGAAGCTGGAGAAATTACATGTATCGAAAAAATAGCGGGAGAAATAGCGACCAATCTAAAAAATAAAAAAAAATAAATTTGAACAAAAAAGAATGAATAGATTTACCCTAATATCTCTCTCAAATAGATTTACCCTAATATCTCTCTCAATCTCAACACGACGCTGCAGTGCTGCACTTTGAAACTTAGAGGTTCTCGTTTACATCCAACCGATCTATAGAGTTTTCAATTTTGGTAAGTACTGAGAATCAATCTTTTATTACTTCGCCCATAGATTCTTTCAATTTTCGTCCGCAATATGTATAAATCTTTTCTGTTTGATTAATCGAGGTCAAGTTTTATGCTAGATCAAGGTCTGATTATCGTCAGACTTTAAATGACTTGAGTTAATTTCAATTGCCCTCTTAATCTCTAATTTTAGATTTGATTATTTGTACAGTTGGTGAACTCTAATTGAATTTTAATGGATAGTATTATTGTTTTAAGTTTTAGTGATCCCCGAATTAAGGTGTGAGTTTTATTTTTATCCGTTATTATAAAATCTGATCTTTTCTGTCTATTTGAAACCGTTGCTAATTATATCTTAAAGTAAATTTTAAAAAATAGATATTTTTATTAAAATTAAGGTGGGAAACTAAATTTGTAGGGATTAAAAAAACGGGGGAAACGAATTATAATAACCAAAACACGGTGATTTTTATTTATCCCTCAAAACCGCTCCGCTCTCATCCTCCCACCCGCGAATTCCCCACGACCCAAAACCTAGCGATTTATATTTCCCCTCAAAACCCCTCCAATCTCAGCCTCCCACCCGACCAGTACCTCCCCACGACCCAAAACCTCCTCTCTCAAAAACCTCCGATCTCACATCGATCAAGACCAGAGACCTTCGCTTTCCCTTTCCGATCAAGACCTCGATCAAGACCTCGTGCAATTGTGGTTGCGTCTCACCCCTTTCCGAATTCTGGCAATTGCATGTGCTGATCGCCTCACCCCCACAAAGGTATTTTGGATTTTCCTATTTTTGAGATTAAATTATTCATTCAACTTGTAAAAATTCCCAATCCCTTGTTGATTCTGTGCATGTAATTCTAGCAATTACAGTTCTGGCAATTGCATGTGCTGATCAAGACCTCGTGCAATTATTTGTTTCGTTCATGGATTTTCTATTTTCCAACTGTTTACTTTTGCTGATTTTTCCTGATGTTGGATGCTGGTCGAGGATGTATTTTTTTGGGATGAAATATACCTTGATGTGTAAATATTTTTTACAGCCACACACTTCATCTGTCGGGAAAGAGATGGTTTCAATGCTTTGAGATAGTAGAAGAGAGATGTAGATAGCAGATGCACATGTAAAATCCTGTTTTTCTGTTGCTGGTGTCAAATGCTTAGGGGTGGTAAAACAATCAAATGCTTAGAGATGTGTAAAACATTTTACTTATTTCTATTTTTGATATAAAAAGGTGAAAAACATTTTCCTTAAATATGTTAGTAACTAGTCTTGAATCTATATCCTTTTCCAAGATGAGCAGATCATTAAATATTGTAATTTGACTTGGCCCTCAAGGATTTTGAGACAAAATCACTTTACTGTTGGTATTTTCGGATGGTAAAAGAAATATTCACCCACCCAAAATGGGTATAAAACAGCGACAATGATTATTCTCTAGTCCTCCCTGATAATGAAGCTTAACCATGTAGTAACTAGTTCTTTTATGCTTGATTTTGTCTATGGCTGTTGAAGTGTACCTCAATAAATCAATAATCAATGTTAATATCTCATTTTTATCACTTAATTAACAAAAAAAATATTATAATTATCGATTAACCACATGTAAGTTAGATCATAGGTACAAGTGTTGGTTATGTATTTTTTTTATGATTGGTCATACTGTTTCTCAATGGGGAACCCCTTGTTTTTTATTATAGGTACATGATGGACAGAAGTTGGATGTTTGTTAGAGATAGGTTTCATAACCCTGACTTCACCAATGGTTTACAAACATTTCTGGATGCTGCGAAACAACACCTAGATCATGAAAATAAGACGCGTTGCCCCTGTGTTAAATGTCAAAATGCCTTGCCGTGTCTTTCTCTACCCGAGATATGCAGACATATACTTGTAAATGGGTTTGCACAACATTACACGACATGGACTGAGCATGGGGAAGATTTTGTTGATGTCGCAGACGACCAAATGTATGAGGATTTTGAAAGTGACAGCGAGGATGATGATGATGATGATGCAGAGATGTTGGACATGTTAAATGATGTCCAAGGGGCTATAAGTATGGAGACAGATGATGAGAACGATATTTATATTAACAAATATGATTATTTGTTTAATGAAGCTCAACGAGAACTGTACCCGGGTTGTACAAAGTTCTCTACATTATCTTTTATTATAAAATTAATGCAGATCAAGATAGATGGTCGTTGGAGCAATAAAAGTTTTAAAAATCTACTGAAATTGTTAAATGACTCGTATCCAAAAGGTGCATCCATACCAACATCGAACTATGAAGCTAAAAAT
Organism: Asparagus kiusianus; assembly: GCA_022839385.1. Lineage (NCBI taxonomy): Eukaryota > Viridiplantae > Streptophyta > Magnoliopsida > Asparagales > Asparagaceae > Asparagus > Asparagus kiusianus. Next base: position 17,483 of record BQKN01059746.1, read on the forward strand.
ATGTTGCTAGAATTGGGCTTGGGGTATGAATCCATACATGCATGCAAGTATGACTGTGCACTGTTTTATGGGAAAGAGAATAAGAAACTGGATGAATGTCCAGTGTGCAAGGAGCCGAGATACAAGTCTTGTGATGGCATGTAAGACCCTGTTGATTTTGACAACTTACAAGTGTGAATATGAGTGAATAAAGATATTTAATCTATATTATAAATATCTTTGTTGCATGGTCATGCATGGGAATGATATTTGAGCTTATGAGCATGTGTATATGCCTCAGGTATGAGGATGAGTTGCAAGTTTGCAAATCGTGTGCAAAAGAAATCGAAGTATGCAGATTTTTGTTCATGAGTCGACTCATAACATGTCATGAGTCGACTGATCAGGTTGAGTCGACTTACGCCTGTCATAAGTCGACTCATGACATCGTGTCCTGTTCCCATTTTTCTTCTGCTGAGTCGACTCATAAAAATTATGAGTCGACCCATGACCATGAGTCGACCCATGATAAGGCATGAGTCGACTCATCGGGGTTTTTCTGGCTTCTTTCATTTCGGGTTTGTGGATTTCGGGTCGGGTTTAGTTGGGTCCTATATATTGTTTTACACCCGAAAAACACCCATTTCCTCTCAGATCTCCCCAGAAACCCTAGCCCCTCTCCCTCTCTCTCAAACCCTAGGTGCTCTTGGAGATTTTGGGGCGTTTCAAGGGGGATTTCAGCAGCTTCTTGTGGATTGCAGCGAGGGGGATCGTTATTCTTCGCATTTGAGGCGAGTAACATCTCGCCAAACCTCTCTCCCATGTTTTTATTAGTTTATAATAGTTTTTCATGAGTTTTATTGAGCCCAAGACTTATTTTCAAGTATAAAACAATGTTCTTGTTAGGGTGAATGCTAGAAATCACGTATTTCAGATTTTAAATCATCACAATAACGTTTTTGAAGAAAACCCAGATCTGGAAATATTTTTAAGGAATAAAAATATGAGTTTTTACTTTGTTTAAATGCCCTCTTTCATGTTTAGGGGTTAAATGTTAGATTTAACATGCAAGTATTCGTTTCTCATGCTATGTATGAACTTTTCACTGCCTCATGGTCTAACAATGATAGTTAGGAAGTTATAGATCAGTATAATGGAAGTATGGATCGAGACGAACGAATTCAACTTATGTTATGTGCAGATTTCAGCCCGTAAGTCGACTCACGACTCATCATGAGTCGACTCATCAGGTTGAGTCGACTCATGACTGTCATAAGTCGACTCACGAAGTGTTGTGGTGTTTCCTTTTTGCTTCTGTTGAGTCGACTCGTCAGTATACGAGTCGACCCATAAGTCATGAGTCGACTCATGAAATTCATGAGTCGACTCACAAAGTCGTTTCCTGTTGTCAATTACCTTCTGCTGAGTCGACTCGTTATTGATCACGAGTCGACCCATGAGGCATGAGTCGACTCATAAATGAGCATGAGTCGACTCATCTGAGTTTTCACTGTTTTTCTTCATATTACTGTTTATCACTCTTGAATATGAGTAGATGCCTTGTTTACTGGGTATAAAATTGCAGTGTTTATATTTACATTCTGATTAGTCCTCGTGTTGGACATTATTCTCATTTAGCCCTCGTGTTGGATATAATTCTCATTTAGCCCTCGTGTTGGACATTGATTATATTTAGTCCATACGTTGGACATCGGTCATATTCAGTCCATGTGTGGGACACTCGTTACTTGTAGTCCTTATGTTGGACGTTCACTCTGCTTAGTCCTCATGTTGGACATGCATTGTTATTTAATCCTCGTGTTGGATATGCATTATCACCCGGTCCATGCGTTGGACAACGGTCACATCCGGTCCAAGCATTGGACAACGGTCACATCCGGTCCAAGCGTTGGACAACGGTCACATCCGGTCCACGCGTTGGACAACGGCTATATTCAGTCTATGTTTTGGACACTTAATCGTTCTCGGACATAACACACATGTGAGTTTGACGTGACGTTTGCGGTAGCCTTGTCATGATTTCACTTATCGGTAGAGATGAGTTTGTATTCGTTTCCTTTATTGTTTCTTGTATTAGATCTCGGGTTTAGTATTTAGGGATTTACAATTTGAGATACAAGGTATATACATGAGGGTTTCCTTGTTTGGATTATTTCGCTCGACGTACCTATGCTCGTGTTGTAATTTCCTAAGTACCAAAACCCATTTGCTATTAGAATAATGATTTTATACTATTATGTAATAACTGTATTTTCTGTATACAACGAGCCCTTTCCCTGGGGGTTGGTTGTGATGTTGCTCGCTAGCGCTTTGACGCTCGTTGTCCCTCCCCTTTCAGGTAACGAGTCAGAAGCCCGGAGAGTCGCAGGTTGATGGCGATGCACTTTAGCTTCAGCTGTCTTTTTAGTTATATTTTATTTTGTACTCCACTTAAGACATTTTTTTAAGAGGTTTATGTTCTAGAGTTGTAAAGGCTGTGTGCCTTGTTTCCTGTATCAGATATTATGTACTTTGAGACATGTTGAGATCTCCAGATTTTTGTTATTTATTTCAGACTTTGACTATGTATTCCAGTTCACTTGGTTGAGGAGATGTGTTAATTCTATGTTCCATCATTTCATCAAGTACTCGTTGTAAAACCTTTTACTTGCTTTGTATCTACACCTATTGTTGATTCCTCTAGAGAGATAGTAATTGTGATGGTGAAACATGTTACTGCACGGTGTGGTGCATGGCAGGTTTGACATTCTTGGTTTCACCTCGGACTGCAGCCTTGTGTGAACCCAGGGGCGTCACAGTTGGTATCAGAGCTCTAGTTCCAGTATCCTTAGGATCATCCTGTGTCGAGTCGTGGAGCTAGAATAGAGTTTCTTAGGATTCATGTATAGAGTCCGAAAGGATTTCCTAGTATGAGTGAGGACGATATATGCGTATATCTCAAAATTTGAGAATATTTTTTTTTATGACAACTATTTTATATAAATTCAAGTATTGGTGTAAATACTATAAGTTGTGAAAATTGTATTGTGATACGCTATTTATAAAGGTCTATTTTGACTCATGAACTATTTTTGTTATATACTCAGATGTCAGAATATGGTATACCGCGCACTCAGAGATCTGGACAGGCCGAGCCACAGCAAACTTCACCCGAGCCGCATCAGACACTACCTGAGCCGCAGCAGGCTCCCCAGTATCTGATAGATCTTATGGCTCCCTTAGTTGCTAGGGTAACAGCACTTGAGGAGCTTGTGGCGAATCATATTGCACCACCACCATCAGCGGCTAAAACCGCCGTTTTTCAAGATACCGGGACGGCTAAGTTTCGGGAGGATAAGGAAGGAAGTGCTAAAAGAAGGCATACTGGAGACAAGGGTAAGAACAAGAGACATTTGTCTGGACTTCAGCAACAGCAGCACAGGTTTCGGGGATCTTGTTTTAACTGTCGCAAGGTCGGACACAAGGCATTAGAGTGCCGCAGTACGCCAATAAGAGATCAGAAGAGTGATGGCCCAAATCAGCAGCAGCAGAAGACTGAGGGGCAGAATCTAGCAGTTCAGGAGGTTTCCCAGGGACAGATTGTTCCATATTCCCCAGCACCAGCGACAGATCAGTCTTCACCCACTGGCGGAATATATGCAGTAGTCCCGCATGATGATGGAGCAAGCAGATCAATTGTGGAGGGTACGCCCCTCATAAATCTTTTTCCGCCCATATTCTTTTCATGTCGGAACTTTCGTGTTCTTCCATTTCGTATGCTTTTATGACTAGACTCCCAATCATAGCTCAGCCTCTAGACCTTCCATCATTGGTTGTCCATCCCTTTAGGTGGAGTAGCGCTTCTGGAGAGCGTTTATAGGATGTGTATTATTAGTCTAGGCGAGTCGGAGTTAGTCATAGATTTGATAGTGTTGCATGTGTCCGAGTTTAATGTTATCCTTGTTATGGATTGGTTGTCATCCTAATTATCTTCACGAAGATAGCCAGATTGCGAGCGTCCAATGGGTCCGAGATGATTGTGGCCACTTCCCAGAGCAATCGTTTTGAGGAGTCACTCCTGGTGTTCATCGATGAGGAGATGTGACGGGATTGCCAGGATGTCTTTCAGGACATGCCTGAGTTGCCTCCTGTGTGAGAGGTTGAGAATTGCATTGTGATGCTGCCGGGCACCACCCCGATATCCCGCGCACCCTATCGCATGACACTAGCTAAAATTAGGGAGTTCAGACCCAATTGGACGAGTTGTTAGCTTAGGGTTTTATTCATCGGAATCGTTCTCCGAAGGGACTGCCAGTTCTCTTCATGAAGAAGAAGGACGGTAATATGCATTTGTTTATTGATTTTTATAGTTGGGCATGTCACTTTTCAAATTTGATAGAATTTATGACCTGTTCGATCAGCTGCGCAAAGCGCAGCATTTCTCGAAGATTTGTCTTCGTTTTGGATTTATTGTAGTTGCGAGTTCGAGAGAAGGATTATCCCAACGCCGTGTTTCCCTGATTCGATGTGAATCTTTTGAGTCTTGTTCCCACCATTTGGGTTGACCGATGCACCCGCTTGTAGGCATCAAAAATTGCCGATAGGTCCCCGCACACAGCTCAGTGTTAACGAGCGACGATTGAACGTCACCACCCAGTTCACAAGAGCTCAAATGACGCCGGTGAGCGACTGAAGCAAACCGACGGACTACGTGAGCTGACAGAATCTCAGAACAACGGGGATACGGACTGACCGATAACCCCGTGATCACTGCAATCGGACCAACGCCCGCTGGGCCTCGATCACCCCACAGATAATCCAACCATCGGGGCCTACAGAGCTCGCCGTCACGATTCCAACGCATCCGAAATCACTCAAATCCGAGTTCGGACGAAAAGTCAACGGCGAGTCAACAGCGGGACAATGGCACGGCCCCGGGCTGAACCGGGGACACCCAAACCTGTCTTGGCTGGCTCGAGATACCCCCAAGGGGTTGTCTCGGCCAATGGCCAAGACACCCCCTAGGGGGTGTCTCCAAGGTGGTTTTTCCCCCCCCTTCTCTCATTTGCCTATAAATAGAGGCCCCTAGCCTCCATTCTCTTGGCTCCGAATCCAAGGCTGAATTATCTTAGCCAAGGATTCCTCTTGTGTGAAGCGGCGAAGCCCTGCCGGAGCGAGGAGTCAGAGTTTTCAAGAGAGCAGCGAAGCCCTGCCGGATCGAGGAGTCTGCACCGTCATTCACCCCTTTTCCTTAGTGTTGCTCCTTTGCGGTGACACTAAGAAGAGCTATTATCTCGTTTTAGCCGAGATATACGCTTATAACCTCTAGATCTTGTGCGGATCGACGAGGTTCTGCTTCTATATCCCACGCGGATAGACGAAGCTCTGCCGGATTTCCCGGAAAGGATCAAGATCGACCGGTGGTCCACGGATATCAACATCCCCGTCACAGGCCAAAGACCCACGCAAGCAAGAGATGATAAACAGATCTTGCGTTTGTTTGAAAGGAGTTGCTTTTCTTTTGTTTTCATTGTGTAAAGGCCTTATAAAAAGGCTATCCTTTTATTTCATTGTAACGATTGAAGTTGTAATGAATGCAGCAATGAATACAGCAACTTTTTCCGCAAACAAGCTGGCGACCACAGTGGGAGCCAACGGCATCGCAACCGACGCCGTCGTGACGCAGCCGGCATTCAAGATCCGGGTGAATGAAGAGATCGAAGGCGAGTTCGATCGGCAAAACTTCGAAGAAGGCCTCTCTTCTTCCTCCTCCAGATCCGCCTCTCCAAACCGGCGCAGGAAGGTAAACTCTTCCATAAATGTTTGCAGGTTCTTCGGTTCAAAGATCCAAGACCCCGTCGCCGCTGCACTTGCACCACGCGACGTCCCCGCGTCGTCCAACGTGGTCGAGATCGCAGATCCGGACTCCTTCTCCGCTAAGGAGATTTTTATTGAGGACGCTCCAACATTGTCAAACAGAGCACGTCAAAGATGGCGACAACGTCTTGCTCGTCAGCTGGCTAAGGCTTTAGAGTCAATGGACGGGGTCCGCTATAATGAAGATCTCAAGTCCAGACGTCACCAAGAGCAGCAACGGCAAACAACCAGCCCCTCCTCCAAAACAGAAACGAACAAATGGGTTCATGTCAAAAGAACCCGTTCTACTCTCGAGGAGCGAATCCAGAAGCGCCGTGCCTTGCATGCGCATGCCTGGGCCCTTATCCGAAAAGCACAAGAAGCGCAAAAGGAAGAGGCAGTTAAGGGATCGCCGCGATCCACACGAGTTTGGGTGCCAAAGGCCAAATCAGCGCCTAAGGCAAAAGCAGGTAATGTTGCTCTCTTACCTTCATCAATTTCAGATCCCGAACCTCTGGTAAAGCCCCACCGCAGCGTGGGTTTCCCCGAGTTCAAGAATCCTCCGAAGGATCATATCGGTGCTCTACCCGAGAATCGAGGAAAAGCACTCGTCAAAGGGAGCTGGAGATCATTGAAGGAACTTCAAGCCAACACCCAGGCTGGGGGTCGTACACGACCTCCTAACAAATTGATTGCTGCAACGACTAGTTTGGCGACAAATGCAAAAGACCAAGAGCCCGTTAAGGTTTCACCCTCACAAAGGTGTGATTCCAAACGTGCGACTCTTGCAGAGGTCAACAAGGCGATGAACACTCAGAAGAAGACGCGTCAGACATACGAACGCGTTATACCTGAGGACCCATATGAGCCGCCGATAGGTCACTCCGACTGCAACGTCGATGAGTTGTGCTATCAGGCTGGGGGTGCGAATGGATCTCGAGAGAGAAACACCCGAGAAGCGGACTCTCACTGTCCATGTACCAAGATTATCAGGGCAGTATTATCAATGTGTAGCTGCCCCAAGACCACTCCACAGAGGGTCTCGATACTCAATGGGACAACGAAGCCCAAATCAAGACATTCCCACCGAAGAGGATCAGTTGGTCGGGACAATGAGTTCCCAGAAGTTGCCATCAACATGGTCAACAAGGGAAAAGCCCCAATTCTTTCAAGTGGTCCCGACCATAATCTCCCTCTAGGAAGTGGAGTCAATCCGGGAATAGTTCAACTTCAGCTAGAAGCCGCCGGATGTAACGACGACCATGGGATCCTTGAGGACACCCATTCCGATGAGGGACTTTCAGATTCTTATTCCGCTCTCGCCTCCGACGATACAACGTCTAGTGCAGGGCAAACTCGAGAAGTGTTCATGGTCAACACCGATCAAATGGCCAAAATCATTGAAGAGACCCTGGCTAAGCAGAAGGAAATCTTCAAGTTCGAGATGGAAATGGCTATACAAGAGATGAGACAAGTGCACGACCAACAAATCCAAGCTTTGTCAAATCAACTAGTCGAATCCAGCCGTCGCACCCAGAGCGCCGCTGTTGACAGTGATCCGGAGGTGAACGAGGTCATCATGGCCAACGCACCTCCCAAGAGTACTGGGGGTGGCCCCACCAAAAATAACCACAATGGGGGTAGACCCACCAGTAATGATAACACTGGGGGTGGCCGTATTATACCTCTCGAAAATCGTCCAAAACAGGATATGGACGAGGCTGAAAAGATAAAGGAGCTCGAAAGAAAAATCGACGCCCTAATGTCTGCTCGAGAGGTGAAGAGGACCGGCGTTCCATGTCCTTACCCAAAAGAGTGGGATTCGATCCCGTATCCGGCGAAGTTCAACCTAATCAACTTCACGCCGTTCAACGGGAAGAGCTCGCCCACTCAACACCTGATTTACTTCAAGTCCCACTTAGGGGTGATTTCGGGCAACGAGCCTCTGATGGTTCGGTCATTCGTTGGCACCCTTCGCGGGCCCGCCTTCGATTGGTACCGCCGTCTCAAACCCGGAAGCATCAACAGCTGGGAAGACCTGGAAAGCACGTTCCTCACCCGTTTCTTCGATGATGACACTGAGGTATCGATCAAGACACTCTTCGATATGAAACAAAAAGGCGGGGAATCGGTGGAAACCTTCATCAAACGCTTCCGCAATCAAGCAATGAACTGCAGAGATCCCGTCACGGAGGAATTCATCTTGCAGACTTGTCAGAACAACTTCTCCATCAATATCTTGGAGGTTATGGGGGTAGAGCCGCTCAATACCTGGAAAGAGTTGAGGGCTCAAGGAGAGCATGCCGAACGATTCCTCAAGAGGAAGAAAGCCGAGAAGAGCCAACCGATGGTCAACCCTCCGGAGTCGGATCTCGTACCTCATGATGAAGAGGACGCACCTGCAACGGATATTGACGATGATCAGACGTCACAACAGCAGTCCTGGGAACAGCAGGAGAATTCGGACGAGTACTCGTTCGAAGACGAAGACGTTCCCGCCATCTTCGAGACTCTTCTCGAAAACGACAAAATCAAGCTTCCACCCATCATGAATCAGGAGGAAGCTGATGATTCTGCGAATCCAAGGTACTGTGCATACCACAGGAGGGTTGTTCATCCCACCGAGGATTGCCTTGCTCTCAAGAATTACATTCAGACCTTGGTTGAAGCCGGGGTTATAATGCTGGGGTGAGCCAATTGAGAACGGCGAAACTCCAACGAGTACACGAGTATAAACTGTTTCTCGCTCCTCCGACCGGTATAAGAGGTTAAACTGCTCCCAGATGCTCCAAAAGGTATACGAGTCTAAACTGTTTCCTACATTACACGGGAAGTTCCTGGAGAGTGCCATGCATGGTACTCTTAAGGATAACCCGGTCAATAGCCGATGCAATGATAACACTCAGTTTCGCAAAGAAACTGGGGGTGGGCGATTCATGTAACGGGAAGTTCCCGGAGAAATTCTCTTAGGGATAACCCGATCACTACAAGCAAAGTGATAAACACTAAACCCCATTGCGATGAGTATGAGTCAACACTCTCAATGTGATTTGTACTCCTACTCTCGCTGTTTACCTGGTCAAACCTTCCTATAGTTAGGACCAAGGCCAAAATCCCCTCTCGATTCCTCCAATGAACGAGAGGTCCATTTTCAACTCGAGTGATCAAACCTTCCGATAGTTAGGGTCATCTCAAACTTCTGCTCGGTCAAACCTTCCTACAGTTAAGACCACAGTCAAAATCCCCTCTCGATTCCCCCAATGAACGAGAGGTTCACAAATCGAGTAATCAAACCTTCCGACAGTTAGGGTTATCCGATCTTTTCTGATTCTCGGAGTGGAGATCCCACTCTTAGTTTCACCTTTCCGGATTCTGGGGGTGGAGATCCCACCCCGAGTTTCCTTTCCGGCTGTAGGTAGAATATACAATTCGCCCCCCTTCAGCATTAGTAGCACTAAAAGAGTTAACTCTTTTAGCACGACGTCACATGCGGAACGGATTTAGACAATTCGCATGCTAGCCCGATGCAAACGGCAATCGGTAAAGGCACGTCAAATCCGTTGAGGGCTGGGGGTTTGCCAAAAACCCCAGAGTCAGCGCCTAACACGCGTTGCCGGGTAGTCTATTCCCGTGAGAAAGACGAAGTCTACGTATTCAATATCGTAGCACTAAAAGAGTTAACTCTTTTAGCACGACGTCACATGCGGAACGGACTTAAACAATCCGCATGCTAGCCCGATGCAAACGGCAATCGGTAAAGGCACGTCAAATCCGTTGAGGGCTGGGGGTTTGCCAAAAACCCCAGAGTCAGCGCCTAACACGCGTTGCCGGGTAGTCTATTCCCGTGAGAAAGACGAAGTCTACGTATTCAATATCGTAGCACTAAAAGAGTTAACTCTTTTAGCACGACGTCACATGCGGAATGGACTTAGACAATCCGCATGCTAGCCCGACTCAAACGGTAGTCGGTAAAGGCTCATCAAATCCGTTGATGGCTGAGACTTTGCCAAAAATTCTATAAACACGAGTCATTAACGCACCAACTCCACATGAATCAGCTTTAACGATTGACTTTTGGCGATTTGAAACCCTAAGGTGGACGCCGGTCAACGCGTAACCCTAGGTCAACGCCATTCAATGCGTTGCGACAAAAAGTCAACCGTCGACGCTCAAAACCCTAAGGTAGACGCCGGTCAACGCGTAACCTTAGGTCAACGCCGGACAACGCGTTGCAGCCCAAGCGGTTCCAAAATCCTAAGGTGGACGCCGGTCAACGCGTAACCTTAGGTCAACGCCATTCAACGCGTTGCACCAAAAGTCAACACGTGGCGACGAAAGTCAACACGTGACGACAAAAGTCAACCCAAGCGGTTCCAAAACCCTAAGGTGGACGCCGGTCAACGCGTAACCTTAGGTCAACGCCATTCAACACGTTG
>BQKN01059746.1:37929-49018 GCA_022839385.1 Asparagus kiusianus
ATGTTTCCAATAAGTCTGGATGCTACTTGTCTAGCCTTTTCTTCTATTTCTCCAGTTTCAGATATTACATGTATTCCCCAGCTTATTGTTAGAGCCTTTAACCCTTCCATATCCATGTAGCAGTTGCATGCCTGTTGCCACATTTGCCTTTTCATATGGTATATTGTGTTCTTTATGGCTTTGTTAGTCCCAGTTTCCTCTCTATGTCCATTTCCCATTTTCATAGGAGCTCTGTAATGTTACAATGGTTTCAGGATATATCATCCATATTCCCTTCCGTATGTCCGTTCATATGGTATATTCTATTCATAAGCATATTATTGTTAACAATCTATTCATAAGCTACCGATCTCTGGATCACTTCATCTATACATACTGACTTTTATTATAGCTTATGAAGTATTGACTACTATGTGCTATGGATAGCTTTTTCCACATGGTTTGATGGATATTATCGATAGAACATGGCAAATTCTTTTGGCTTACAGTAGGTTAATCACTGGGGACAACGCTTCTACTCCATTGGTTAGTCATGTTATTTGGGGGTTGCATGCATTTTTTATGAGTATCAAAACTTCTACAAGTAAAGGGCTAGATAGTTTTGACACTATTATTTCGTACAATTTTTGTGATGATCCAAAAACTACTCCTATCCGGTGATTATCCAAAAATTACTACCATCTCCAAAGCCATTTACAGCAACAATGTTTCTGTCAACAAAAAAAAAATGAAACCCCAGAACAAAATTGAAGATCTTTTTACAATATTCTTATAAGTTATCAATATATATAACTGACTTTATTTAGACATTGGGCTCTTTCAGAAGTTGAATTCCACAATTGAACATTAAGATGTTTCTAGCTTGTGTTACATAGAAATGTGGTCCAAGTATTGACTCATTGCAATCATAAAACCAGATTATTTTTCCTAGTACCTTGAAATGATATCATTTTTTTACCGTTTCATTAACTTTACATTCTAGACTTTGTATGCTGCGTATGTTGGTACTTGGTAGTTTGGTGTAGAACTACAGTCGCATTCTGGCGAATTTTTATTTTTGTTTATGGTGCCATATGAATCTATATGTCATGTTACTTGGTAACTTTGTGTCATTGTTGCGCATTATGTCTTGTTACTAGCTGTTCACCGTGCTAGTGTTGAAGGCATTTTCTCTTTCCTAATAATATTAGCCGTCCAGAATTCTCTTTTTTCTTCTGATGTACTTTAGCTTATAAACGTCACAGATTGCAGATGTATGGTCATGTTGGAGTATATGTCATGTTAGTGGGTGCATATCCATTTGAGGACCCTGAAGAACCTAGGAATTTTCGCAAGACAATACAGGTTAGATTTTATCTTCTCGTCATATGAGCCATTGTTAGATCAGTTTGATTAATTGTCTATTTTTACAGCGGATATTAGGGGTGCAATTTTCTGTTCCTGATTATGTTCACATATTCTGTTCAAGATGTAACCTCTTTTTTGGTGGTTCTGCTTCGGTGGAATCAGGTTCTTTGAAGAGTCTCATGCAATCATTTGCTTGTTTGTGTTGTATTGATCAAGGTCCCCAACTGCCCATTATTGCTTTCACGCTTCTTACCGCATAGAAATGGTTTTGTTTCATGGGACAAATCTTGTATGGGATAGGATAGCAAATCAACTCCAAAATCTCTAAGGATCTAAATTGCTTTATGTCTCATCATGTGAAAAGCCATCAAATGTGTATTAAATAGATAGCTTGCTTACTTCCAGACTAGAAAAAAGGACTTGCAGCTTGCAAAACTTACTGCAATTTATTGTATAATTATACAATGCACTAGATGCACTCGTCATGCGGGGGCGTATTGAGCAAAAAATAAGTAATCTATAATAAAATATAAAATAGTGCATGCAATAGCCACAAAGCCAAGTCCAACAATTATAAGTTTTCTCGCTATAAATTTAGGTCGATGAAAGTAAATTTCCTCAAAATAGACCCTACAACTTAAGGTGACGAAAATATGTTTCCTCGCAATAGGCCACATACTTATGTCGTCAAAAGAATATTTCCTCGTTATAGAGTATACTGCTTACGTCGACCAAAACATATTTCCTCGCTATAGTGATACAACCTATAACGACAAAAGTAATTTTCCTCGCTATAGACCATATAACCTATATCGACAAATGTAAATTTCCTCGTAATTGAATTTCTTTGGCGAGGAATATGAGGTACAACCTTGTGACGCCCCTGGGTTCACACAAGGCTGCAGTCCAAGGTGAAATCAAGAATGTCAAACCTGTCATGCACTACACCGTGTAATAATACGTTTCACCATCACAATAAGTATCCATCTAGTGGAATCAACAACAGGTGTAGGTACAAAACAGGCAAAAGAAAATATAATGGAACAGTAATAAACAATAGGTGATCTGAAGAAAAATAGTCATCACTGATATGAGTAAATAAATCTCTGAGAAGAAACAATATCTGAGCTGAATACAAATGTCTCGACACAGGGAGAAATAACATTTAGGAACCTCGCCTTTACAAAAACTAGAATAAACTCTCAATTGTTCATAAACAAAATTTATTGTGGAGTTCAAACATATACTAATACTATCTATGAATAACTGCTAGAGCAAATCCATCAACCTACGGCTCTCCGTGCACCTGGCTCGTTACCTGAAAGTGGGGAAACAACGAGCGTCAAAGCTCTATAGCGGGTAACATCACAACCAACCCCAAGGGAGAGGGCTCGTTGTATACAGAAAATACAGATAATTTATAATAGATACAAAATCATTAGTCCTAACACAGAGGGCTTTGATATTTAGGAATTTACAACACGAGCATAGGTACGTCGAGCGAAATAATCCAAACAAGGAAACCCTCATGTATATACCTCGTTATCTCAAGTTGCAAACCCTTAAATATCAAACCCAAGAGCTAGAACAGGAACAATAATAATAATAGGAAGAATCGCACACCCAAACTCCGAACTCATATACTATCTCATGTCACAACTCATGTACATGTCATGTACAGCATATACAGCATAAATGTCAAAATCAAGGTCTAAATTGATGTCCAACACATGGACTAAAATCAAAAGTAGTGGATGTCCAACACATAGACTAAAAGGTAAATGTCCAACACGAGGACTTTAATGGATCCAACACGATGACTTTAATGAATTATAGTCCAACACGAGGACTGAAATGGATTATAGTCCAACACGAGGACTTTAATGGATTATAGTCCAACACGAGGACTGAACAAACTATGCCAATATCTAAGCGATATGCGAAAAGATAAACTTCACAACTTTCACACAAATAATTCCAACAAATAATTTGGCTGCACCAATCTGGCTGCCTACGTACCCTCTTTCTCAAGGGATCAAGCCTCCCGTAGTTCATCAAAGATATTCATACAAATATATGCAACTCTAGTTTACCATTTATCACAACAAAACTAACACAATATGTCAATAGACCAAATCAGATCATAATCCCATTGGGATACACATATGCGTATTACAACATACTTATGACTATAAGTGTAACAATCGAGCGGCTCAAACTCCGCAAACACATCTCAAAACAACGCAAACAAACTTCAGAGAACAAGAAACTGAGGCAAACTGCCCAGGAAATGGTCTGTGCTACTGTTAGTAAAATAAGCATATCATTTGCTAGGAAAACTATTTTTAGAAATAGTTTTCTGTTTTGAAAACTAGATTCACACATCTTTCAAATGGAACTAGTTTGGTTGAATTTGGAATTAATTTGTTATCTCAAATATCCAGTTAATCATCATATATGTGCAGCAGTTTTCCTGCAAGACATGTTGTTGGTAAAAAGAGTATATCTTTCTCTATACAAATCATTTTATAGATTTTCTTTCTGTTTTAGAAATTATATTCACCTATCTTTCATATGACACCAGTTTTATTCAATTTGAAGTTCAAAATCAAAACCAGGTTTCAGTTGAAGTTGATCACACGGGTTGCAGTTTTATGCATGACATATCATTACTAAAAGACTATATCTTTCTCAATATAAATCCTTTTTAAGATTTTCTTTCTGTTTTAAAAACTAGATTCACATATATTTCATATGACACCAGTTTTGTTCAATTTGGAGTCCAAAATCAAAACCAGATTTCAGTTGAAGTTGATCACACGGGTTGCAGTTTTCTGCATGACATGTCGTTACTAAAAAGACTATATCTTTCTCAATATAAATCCTTTTTAACTTGTTAAAATTTCAACTAATTACTGGGAAAGTTTGCGTAGGAGAAAATCTTGCCTTAAAGACGTGTGCAAGCCTCTGAAGATGATATGAAACGACCGCTTACCGCCAAACACCACAGATCTCACATTTCCTTCGATGTTCGCCTCACGAACTCTCCCAAAAACACAAGATTTAAAGCTAGGGTTTTAGAGAGGAGGGTAGGGGCTTCTAGGGTTTGGTATTCTGATGAAGATAGATCCTTTTTTCGTGCACCAACATGTTTTTATATAGCAACAAACCCGATTCAAAAAGCCCAAACCCGAAACCTATTAGAATCTGGAAACATCCAGTCAGTCTACGATATTTTGGCTGTAACTTTCTCATACGAACTCGGAATAAGGTGATCTAAGATTCGTTGGAAAGCTCTTGAAGAGACCTACAACTTTGCTCTTTTACATTTTTCCAAATTTCAACTGTATCTATATGTAAAATGCATATACTTTTAACTGGTGGTTTTTCCCAGATTCAGGCCCGTGTACGTGTGCATGATATCACTTCTATATTCACATATATACATTGAATTGATCTCAAATCAATTCCTAGCATACTCAAATATTGATAAATATCATTTATCATAGTATAACATATTTATTATTATTTATTATAAAATAAAAATAAAAAATTTAAAATTTTAGGGTTTTACAAACCTACAACGACAAATTTAAATTTCCTCGTCTTTGAGTCCCTTTACTAAGGAACTGTTTCCACGAGAAAAAGATACATATAATGAAGAAAATCAATTTCCTCGTTAATGATTTACCTTTGGTGAGGAAAATTCCTCGTTGAAAGGTACTTACAACGACGAAAATAATTTTTTTAGAACTTTTATTATATATAAATTAAATATTATTCACATATCATTGGCGAGGAAACTGTAGTTTAACGATGAAAAAGGCATGAGATTAGGTGAGGAAAAATATCGAGGCTAAAGGGTAAGAACGAGAAACGAATATATTCATCTCAAAAAGGATTTCGTGAGAAATTATAATATTCCTTGCAGAAACTTTTCTTGACCACCCTACTGCGAGGAAATGGTGACCAAAGTTTTTTCCTCGCGAACACACTATGGCGAAGAAATCTCGACTTTCAACGACAAACTTGTTCCTCGCGGATTAGCTTTTCTGTTGTAGTGATTGTTTAGGACTCAAGTTTATGAGACCACTTCTGTAATCTTGTTTTGATAATTAACAAACAATTTCTAATCATGTTTCTAGCATTTGTGTTTTTATCTAACATGCATTCAGGTCATATTTGAGCATAACGATGATATTCTTGGAGATGGAATGAGATTGAGGTGAAGCTGTCACAATTCAAGTCACGATTCAACATCGCTTCATCTGCCACCAAGATTGAAATCAAATGCAGATCATTAGCTTGGGTAAAATAGCTTAGGTTTCTACTTTGTGTGCTTTACTTATAAGCTCAATTCACACATGTACACATTTTTTAGAAAATATCAAGTTTTTGGATTATTGACTTAATGATAATGTTTCATACCTCTTATTAAGTTCATTAATCCACTCAAATAGTTTTCCAAACTTGCATATGGTCACAATGTCAAAATCAAGCAAATACAAACTCGTATTTTTAACAATTTTGTAAAATAATGAGTTTCCACAAACAGTAAATGAAAAATCAAAAATTTCTTCTCTAACATATTTTTTTTCATGTTTATAAACATTTCCCAAAATTTTACTATGTTTGGAATTTATTTGTTATTTTTAATTGTATTTTGAAAATTAGATTTCCGAAAACCTGAGTATTTGTTTTATAAGTCATCGGTCGACCGAACAAGTAATATCAGTTGACCGATAAGCACCCATCGGTCGACAGACACATGTCCACTAGTCGACTGACCAGAAAGTTTTTAGCCTGAGCTTATGTGGTCATCAGTCGACTGATACACATGTATCAGTTGACCGATAGACACCCATCAGTTGACCGGCACAAGTCTATCAGTTATACGGAAATTGTATTCATTGCAATAACGGCTAGTTTTTTCTATTTTTATCTTTTATAGGTTTTGCCTCGTTTCTTGCACTTTTTGCTGGTTTGGGCTTATATGTTGAGAGACTATATATAGTCCTCAACACTTAGTTTCATTTATGGAAGTTTAGATCAAGTTTTACAAGTTTTTAAGTGTTTTAAAGATAAATCAAAAGTGTTTTATTTGTATTTTACAAGAGAAGAATTGCTACAAAGTATTTGGAGATCTTGTTGGACCCTAGGGGGGTGATTAGGGTCTTAAGACAATAAATGTGCAATAAAAATAAGACAAGCAAAACACTACAACCAAAAACAACTAATGTAAAGGAGATAGAGTTAGAAATCGTTATCTTTGTGACACGCGATGTGTTAACGAGGTTCGATCCGCTGACCTACGTCCCTGCTCCCCACTCTCAAGGAGAAATCCACTACACAACCCGGTTTGAAAGCCGGAACTTCTTCTACACAACGATCTCCTCACAATCTCACAACTACACAGTTGATCCCCACTAGATCACACTCCCACACAATTGATCTTCACAAGATCAAGCTCTCAAACAGTAGCAATGGTGTAAAAGCTCTCTCTTTACAAGTTCCTATGGCAAAGAGAAAGATTAAACTGAAGCTGGGATGTGAACTTGAGAAAAACACAGAAAACAGGTTTTGAAAATTTTGGCTCTCTGTAAAACTAAAACTCTGGTTTTTCAAAAGCTTAGGACTTTGAGGAAGAAGAAGTGTATGAGTTAAATAGAAGAGAAACAGCTATTTGAAATCCATACCCTATTCCCCCAAAACATGGAAATAATCGGCGCTGAGATCGTGTACAATCGGCACTCAGATTGTGTACCAGAGGACCGTTTGAATAAAGCGGCGGTCGACCGTGCCTTTTTCGCAGTCGACCGTGAGACAGCCCAGAAACTAAGAAAAGTCCAGAGACTTTTGCGGTCGACCGTGGCGGTCAACCGTGAGAAATTTCGAGCTCACGATCGACCACGACGGTCGACCGTGAAAGTTTTTGCTGCCCACTAACGAATGAACACAGGCGCGGTCGACCATGGCGTTCGACCACAGACTGATACATTCAAAATACTTGTTTTTGACTCACTTAAAAAATCAGTAAAATATTCATTTGACTTCCAAAAATTGTGAAACTTTGTAAAATGTTTTTAACACTAAAAACAAATTATTTGGAAAAGGAATTTTGCCGATAGGTTCTCATACTTGTGAAAAATAGTATTTTGTGAATAAACGCTCAAAACTATAAGTATGAAACTGTGTATGTGATATCCCAATAGCTTGAATTTAAATCTAAACTATTTGCCTACATTTTAGTACTAGAAAGAAAATAAAAACTAGCTAATATCCTCACGTAGAACAATTCTTTGAGTCTTGATATAGCTTGAGTTGGATGAAGCTTCTTATTGCATTTAGTGTTCTTGGATGAACGTTGCTTCATCGCTATGCCTCCTCCTCCTTTGGATATCATCGTTGTAGAGCATATTCTATCCAATCCTCCATTTATGGCACTAACAAGCTTGATATATGTATTCACTACATTTTCACTCAACAAGCCATTAGTACTGATAATGATGGTTGTAAAACATCATCAAGATATAAGGGCTAACAATCTCCCCCTTTTTGATGATGACAACCAATCATTATATAAGAGAAAAATAAATATAGCTTATAGATAGAAGCTCCCCCTATTTATGAGCTCCCCCTTACTATGTGCACAAATAAGGAGATTTCTCTCCCCCTTTGTCACCATCAAAATAGGGTAAAAAACTAATCAAAAAATGCATGTGAAATGCAACTAAACAAGAAAGAAAATAGAACTTTCACATAAAGTATAAGCCCAAACCATTTCTTATGCGACAAAAATCATCTTCACCAAGAGGCTTGGTAAATATATCCTCTAATTGAGATTTTGTGTCAACAAACACAAGGGATACATCTTGTCTCTCTACATGATCGCGTAAGAAATGATGGCACACATCAATATGCTTGGTTCTAGAATACAAAACCGAATTTTTTGAAATATTGATAGCACTAGTGTTATCAAAAAAGATTTTTATATTTTGAAAATTCAAATCATAGTCAACTAAGCTTTGTTTCATCCACAAAACTTGGGCACAACATAAGCCGGTGGTAATATATTTCGCTTCCGTAGTGGACAACGCAACACAATTTTGTTTCTTGGAAGCCCAAGAAACAAGAGAATTTCCTAAGAATTGGCATGTTCCACTCGTACTCTTGCGATCTACCTTACATCCGGCAAAGTCGGCATCACAAAAACCATATAAATCGAAAGAGGTGCTCTTTAGATAAAATAAACCATGGTCAATAGTTCCATGCACATATTTAATAATTCTCTTAACGGCAATCAAATGAAATGCATACTTGCTTGACACTTGTACTCATGGGAGTTGGTGCATGCTTAGAATTCTCCAAATAGAATTTCTTTACCAATTCTCTAGCATACTTGCTTTGAGAAATGAATATCCCATCCTTAGTTTGCTTGACTTGGAGCCCGAGAAAGAATATGAGCTCTCCCATCATGCTCATCTTAAAATGATCTTGCATAACTTTAGAAAAAACCTTGCAAAGAGATTCATTAGTAGTACCGAAAATGATATCATCAACATATATTTGCACTAAAATAAAATCATTTTTCCTTTTTTTCACAAAAAGAGTATTATCAATTTTTCCTTTAGAGAAACCATTTTCAAGAAGAAAATTAGAGAGGCGAGCATACCAAGCTTTAGGAGCTTGTTTCAACCCATATAAAGCTTTTTGAACCCAGTAAACATGATTAGGAAAACATGATCTATAAAACCGGGGGGTTGTTCTACATATACCTCCTCTTCTAGGAACTAGTTTCCAAACATCATTTCTTTTAAAATTGTTTAGTTCATCATGCATAGCTAAAACCAAAATTCATCATTTAAAGCATCATTAACCTTCTTGGGTTCTAATTGAGATAGAAAATCAATATTACCACACTCACTCAAGGCCTTTGAGCGAGTAACAACCCCTTGTGAAGGACTCCCAATAATTTGCTCATTTTGATGATTTGATGCGAATTTTCATGCTTTAGGAAGTTCTTCTTGAACATGAGTGTTGGAGCTTTCCACATCTTTTTGTGCTTCTATTGAGGGTGTATTTATAGGTTGCATAAGTTCAAATCCTCCCTCAACATCATCATCATCTTTCCTAGGCAAAATCACTTGTGAACCAATATTAGTCTCATCAAAAGTAACGTTTATAGATTCTTCAACAACAAGAGTTCGTTTGTTGAAGACCCTATAAGCCTTACTTCGAGGTGCATACCCTAAGAAAATGCCAACATCAATTTTAGAATCAAATTTATCATGGTGATCTTTTGTGTTTAAAATTAAACAACTACAACTAAAGATACGAAAATAACCAATAAATGGAGTTTTTCTATAAAAAAGTTCATAAGGAGTTTTCTTAAGCTTTGGTCTAATTAAAATATGATTTAAAACATGGCAAGCCGTATTGACGGTTTTCGCCCAAAAATATTTAGGCAAATCAAAAGAGTTTAACATAGTTCGTGCCATCTCTTGTATGGTTCGATTTTTTCGTTCAACAACACCATTTTGTTGTGGTGTTCTAGGAGCGGAAAACACATGAGTTATACCACGATGAGTACAAAAATCATAAAAAGAGATATTTTAAAATTCACCACCATGATCACTTCTAATTTTAACAACTTTCAAATCTTTTCATTTTCAATTCTTTTAACATGATTTGAAAATTCATCAAAACATTCATCTTTGCTTGTAAAAAAAATTTTCCACGTAAAACGAGAAAAATCATCAATGATAACAAAAACATAGTGTTTTCCTCCAAGAGAGGTAACACGTATAGGACCAAATAAATCTAGATGAAATAATTGTAAGGGTTTAGAAGTTGATACCTCATTGATGGGTTTGAAGGTTGACTTAGTTTTTTTACCTTTAGCACAATCTTCGCATATGGTATCTTTGATCAAATGCAAATTTGGTAACCCTTTAACAAAATTTTTCTTGGACAATTTGGATATCAATTCCATGTTTGGATGTCCAAGCCTCTTATGCCAAATCCAAGGGTTTTCATCAATTGTCGCAAGGCACTTCATATCTTGATTCACAAGTTCATTCATCTCAAAAATGTACACGTTAGATTTTCTATTTGCAATAAATTTTTTTTTCATTCATACTAATAATACATTTGTTCGGTTTAAAAGAAATATCAAAACCTTTATCACTTAAATGCTAAGAAGATTATGATTCAAGCCATTAACCAAATAAATATCTTCTATAACGGGTGAAGGTTTCTTACCAATAGATCCAATACTAATAATTTTACCTTTCTCACCACCACCGAAGGAGACGCTACCTCCTTCAATCCTTGATAGGGTTGCAAATAACTCTTTGTTGCCCGTCATATGATGAGAGCAACCACTATCAAGGTACCACATCTCTCTCCGTCGTTGCCGTGATGTAAAACCCCGAAAATTTCTATAGTATATATATATGTATATATATGGGTGAATTATCTATAGTAAATGTTTTCCTTGTGATGAATATCTGTATAAACATAAGATATATATGTATATCAATGTTTGGGAACCTAGCAAGTGTCTGCAAGTGAGAGAAACCGAGTGAATTGGCGACCAGCATGCGAAATGCCATCAGCAGGCATTTTTATGCTGATCGGTCGACCGACGCGGTCGACCGACGCGGTCGACCGATCAGCGATCAGAGAGTTGCCAGGTTTGGGTTCGGGTTCTTGTTTTCTTTGGGCTTTTGGGTTTCGGGTC